>PVKS010004453.1:0-93149 GCA_004027875.1 Aplodontia rufa | reverse complement strand
TTTTCAAAATTTTAGCACTTACAGTGGGTATGAAGTGGTAACTCCTTGTGGTTTTAATTTATATTTCCCTAATAACTAAAAATGATGATCATCTTTTTACATACTTACTGATTATTTTGGTATCCTTTTTGAAAATTGTATATTCAAGTTCCACATTCATTTTTTTATTGGGATATTTTTCTTTTTGTTATTGAGTTTCATTATTTGTAAATCCTATACACTAGGTCCTTATCAGAATTATGGTTTACTCGTGTTTTCATTTACTCTGTAAGTTGTCTTTACACATTCCTATATAATGTTTTCAAAGCACGAACGTTTCTAAAGTTTAAATTTACCTTCTTTTTGTTTGTTTTCGTAATCTTTACAAATAATCATATTTTCTTGATTCTATTTATTTTAAGCACTATTTCCATTCTTTTGTTACAGCTATATAAGTCCCATAAGCTGTGCATGTATTTGTTTATTTTGATTCAATTCATGATCTTTTCTAATTTTCTTTGTAATTTCTTCTTGAATTATTGTTCATTTAAGAAAGTGTGTTTTGTTTTTATTTGCTTGTGAACATGCTTAAATTCCTTTTATTGTTCATTCCTAACCCTATTACATTTTGGTCAGAGAATATACTGTATATGATTTTAATGTATGTATATTTACTTAGACAATATTATGACCCAGCATGTACCCTGGAGGTTGCTCCTAGTGTATTTGATAAGAATATTTATACTGCTGTGTATGTAGTGTTTACAGTGAAAATCCATTATCTCCAAGTACTTTATTTTGTTGTTTAAGTCTTCTGTTCCTATGCTTATCTTTTGATCAGTTATCCAGTATTGCGAATGGGACACTCAAAACTCAACTAATATTGTTTGTTTGAGCATTTGTCCTTTCAATTCTGTTTGTTTTTATTTCATGTATACAGGGGCAGGATTACTAAATGCATGCTTGTAATTATGTATTCTTGATAGGCTGACACTTCCATCATTATAAGACATCCTTAATTTTCTTTAGTAATAATTTCCATTGTGAAGCATTATTTTTCTGATATTAGTGCAGCTGGTCTAGCTTTCTTCTTCTTAACATTTACATAAAGCAACATTTTTCCTGCATTTAATTGCATTATCTTTAAATCTAAATACCATCTTATAGTCAGTGTCAGTGGTGTCATTTAACAATCATTTCAGCTTCTGTTCTAATCATCACTTTTATTCTATTTTCATGGAATGTCACCACTTACAAGATCTGCTATTTTGCTGTTTCTTTTCCTTATCATATTTTATTCCTATAGCTATCTTTGACTCTTTTACACCAAATATTTATTAGTGTATCATTTTAGTTTTTATCATTCCTCCTATAAAATTTTACTAATCTAATTTTATTAATACCAACTTAATAAAATATCATTTAAATATTTACTTACATACCACTCCATTGTCCTGCTTGTGCTATTATCATACCATGTGCATAGACAGCTCCACATTTCAAACCCAGTAGTACAGATTTCTATTTCATCTGACCTACAGCTGCACTTTAAATAAATAAGAGGAAGACAGTTTGCAAGAAGTACTTTCGTACTGTTTTTATATTTATGTATGTATTTGCCATTACAATTATGCCTTAGTTTTCATGTGGATTTTAATTAGCATTTAGTGTCATTTCATTTCAGCCTCTAAAACTCTTGTATTTCATACATGGAAGATCTGCTTTAACATAATTCTCAATTTTCGTTTATCTAAAATGTCTTAATTTCTTCACTTTTAACAGCAAGTTTGTTAGAAATTGAATTCTTAGTTAATTTTTTTTCTTTCACTGTGTTGAATGCATAATTTATTCTTATTTATTTCTGTGTGTTTTATGTATATAATAGCATTAGTATTATCACATCATAATTATTAAAATATATAATTAGTATATTAATGTGTTAATATATTAATATATGATTTTATTACTGGGAATTTTGAATTATGTAATGTGTTAAATATAGAAACCGGACTTTTTTCTTCCATAGTGTTTTCGTGTTGCATGCTATGGAAGTGCTGAAAGATAGGTACTAAAGAGTTCCTTTATATCACAATGGAGCAGGGGCATATTTGGATGAGATGTAAGAGGGAAATTTATAGAGAATAGGAAAACACTTAACCCTGGGAAGATACATAGGAATCCTTATTTTGTAGGAAATTGGGCATGGATAAACTGGAAATTTAGGAGTGAGTTCATTTGGTTACATTAAAGGTTTAGAAGTAGCACACAGACTTCAGAGATGTACTGTGAATCGGGAGAAGATCAGAAACAGAGATAATGTCAAGGCTTAGGGTATGGCATCAGTATCCTGAGGAAGAAAGCACAAGGCATGAATGAATTCAGTGTAACTTCACAGAAAGAGAGGATGCATTTGGTCGATTTTTTAGAAGATAGAATCAGAAAACCTTTGTAAGCAATTAGTGGAGAGAAATGGAGAAAGGAAACGGGACACATAAAATTTCAATCTTAACTATGATAGCTCTGTTTATTTACTCTGATTGAAAAAAAACACACACAAGAGGTTACAGAATGAAATCAGTCTTGCAAACAACCAAATCCACTGGGAATTTATGAAAAATATTTCTGAATATGATAAAGTATTTCTGTTCTTAATTAACTGGGAGGAAGATTTATGCACAGTAGGAGTCTTTCAAAAAATGTTTATTTAAGCCCATTCCATGAGCTCACCCTGGACTGAGTAAATCCATTCTTCCAGCACAGCACACTCTCCACCGTTTTCCTTATTGCAACTCAACCAATCCTTTCCTTCATTTTTATTTTCCTTATCCCCTGCATTCCGGACTAAGTATTTAATATTTAGGGGCTTTGTATTGAGCTTTCTTATGTTAAATTAGCTTAACCATATTCTGAAATTCCTCCTCCACTTTCATAACTGTTATTAAATAATTATGAGATACTGGTGATGGCAGAACAAGTTTTGTCAAAGAGAATTCATTTCAAAACAGCAATAAACAAGGGAAAATGTGTGATGGCAAATCTAAAAAGAAGAAAATCATTTTTGATAACTTTCGGCTCTTTTATAAGAACAGAAATAGGAGTGTGTGGATTCAGAGTCAGTGTTTTTCTCCTGGGAAAGCTTATGCACATAGGAAAATGTTTCATACTTTGCTTCTCTCATAAAGTTGAACATAGGTGTTGCTCCTTCTTGCTTGCTTAGCATAATGCTTCTGGTGGACAATTGCCTGATACCTAGTGGGGACCACTCATTTGTTTTCTATCCAATTCTGTTGAATTATATTTTAGTTTAGATTAAACAAGAAGATGACATTAATACAGATCAGATTTGTGAAGAATTTGAAGTGTGAAAATAATAGGATGTAATTGAGAGGGATGAGAGATATGTGTGGATGTATGGACAAGAAATAGCACGAAGGACTTCAATAGTATTCATTTGAACACACATTAATTGCAAGTATCTGGAAAATGCAATGCCATAGTATGGGATTTGTTGTCGTTGTCCCCTCGACCAGCGAGGCGGCAATAACGGCGTGTACACACTTGTTGCTTGTGGAGATCTCTTTTTTTTTATTCAGGAAGTTACACTGCTTATATAGTAAAAGTGAACAAATCTGTAGGCTGTTGCTATGAGGAAGAAAACTCTGCTGTTGGCTTCTATTGGTTGTCCCTACGTGGTCAGATGTTGCAAGCACAAGAACCAGAAACAACAAGAGGTCAGCTGACTTGGTTGGGCCAGCTGTCAGCCGCCATCTTAAAGCTGCCTGTGTGGCGTGGGCCCTGGGTGCCGCCCCCCACAATTTGTAGGTGGATTTGGAACAGAATCTAAGAATGGTGACCACAAAAAAAAGATCATGGAATGAGAATCAAGCTGAGGTTACAGGCTATGTTGGAATTAAGATCATACTTCAAATTCTTTTAATGATTCTTACTATTTGCACAAAAGGTTTAATGTATTATGACTTTTCCACATAACTGACACATGTAAAACCCAAAAACCTTATTTAATATTAATCACATTCATATTTATGTATAAAACTAATGAAAGCTTACAAAGTTAGATAAATCTATGAATGGTGTTTAAATGGATATTGAAGAGCTCAAGCTAAAATAGCTTCTTTTTCTATCTTTATTTAAGTGCCACCTGCTTACCACCCTGTTATTTGCTTACTTTCCATGTGTTTAAGGTAATAAATATAAATAGAATATATATGAAGTTTTCATTGTTATTTCTACACTTTAGCTAAATATGATCTTATATTCTATACTATTCTATAACTATTTTTGATTAATAATAATGTATAGTTCTTCAGATCAATCTTATTACTCTCATTATGCTAATGATAATTCATGATTATCAAACAATTTCCCTCTAGCCAGAACACAGATTATTTTGACCTCTCAAATAATTGATAGTATTTTGTCTTAAATAGATATCCTTTCATATACTTATGCTTACTTTTGCTTTTTTTCCAGCACACTAACATGTTTCTATTTCCCTGGTTGCTTTTTTTTTCTTTGTATTTACTCTGGCTATTTAATTTTGAAATACTACAGGCTTCAAAAATCAGTCCCTCTGAGACTAGAGCAGTTTCGGTCTTGCCTGGCATGCACGAGGACCCAGGTTCAAATCCCAGCATCATGAATACAACTAAGTGCTGGAGCAACCAAGGCCATGTGAAAAACTAAAGAAGTTGTTTCTCTCTTTCTCTGTCTCTCTCACTGTCCCTCTCTCTTAAAAAAAATAAAATCAGCCCTTCTTGCTCTGCTTCCCCTTATTTCATTCATAACCTCATCCAGCTTCATTCCTGTAAACACCACATTTATGCTGATTTTCCTCAAGTTTACAAACCAATCAGACTTCTCCTGTGAAATCTATACTGAGTGCACAAGTATTTTATCCTTGTCTTGACTGAACACAATGACAGAAATATCATATTTTGCATGCCCAAGTTGAATTCCTCATCTTCCCCTTCAAACATCCTATACCTGAATTCTTCCACAAATCGGTACATCACTACTTCAATTTTAAGTTATCATGGACAAGCACCTAATTTTCTTGCTTGTACTCTCTTTCAACTTACAGCCCACGTCCATTCCTTTGGAAAATTTTTTGCTGTACTATCAAATATATATTTGTGATTGGTATGTTTCCTACAATCTTCACTACTGCCATCCTGGTCTATGGAACTATTATCAATCTTCTGCTTATTGAAGTAGCATTCCATCAATTATCCTTGCTCTCCCTATGGTTCTCCACTTATCTATTCTCAATATTGAAGCCACAACCATCCTTTTAAAGTGCATGGTAATTATGATAGACAACTGCATAAACTATCATTTGGTCATCTCTCTGACATTTTACAAGAATTTGCTAAAATGTTGCCTTCTTAATGAGCCTTATCTGATTCTCTGTGTTAATTTATTTCCTGCTATAACAATAAAAATATCACCACACACTTACTCATTTAAAAACTAGTATTTTTTTTTCTAATGGTACTGTGGGTCTGAATTCTAAGATAATTGTTGCTAAGCTAAAGTCAAGAAACAGACAGAGATTCATTATTTTCTCCAGAATCGCTAGATTGTAGAGAATTCATCCCTTGTTTATTCCAGTTTATAGAGATCTCTTTTTGTCTGTTCCCATTGTACCCTATATTCTAAGCCAGTGATGAGATCCTGAAACTGTCTACAGCTTCAATCTCTCTGTCCTTCCCTGACTCTCTCTTTCTTTCTCCCCAGTACCCGCCCCCCACCTTAGGATGTATCCCGCTCCTGCCCTTCAAGGACTCATGTGATAAGGTTTCTCCTACCTAAAGTAACCAAGGCAATTTTGCAAATTTAAGGTCTTTGAAGTTAATAATATCTGTGAAGTACCTGTTTCCATGTAAAGTAATATATATACAGGTCCCCTGAATTACATTTTAGTGATGTGTCCAACTGCTCAGTACCAAAACGGGCATGTGGGGGTGCTCAAAAAATGTTTGTTGGAAGAGTATACTCCTAAATGTTATTTCTTGAGCATGAAATTATCTAATGTTTTATTGCCAAAATAATTTCCCAAAGGATCAATCCTATTCACACTTTTATCCTCCTTGGTTCTCTTGTGAAATGTAATTACTGCTCCTTTCCTGAAAAAAAAAAAAGGCTAAAATGAGTAATATTGGTGAAGAGCAAAATGTATGTGGAATTCACACTTTATTGTGTGTGTAACGGATTTAGGGAAATATTTTGATGGAAATGGAGTAATGTTTAATAATCTGAAATTTTAAAAAAGCAAAAGAAAAAATAGCCAAAAACAGTGCCACTTGGGTATAGTAACACACACCTGTAATTCTAGTTATTCTCAAGGCGGAGGCTGGAGACAAAAGTTGAAGTCTAGCCTCTTGAACTTAGACCCCATCTCAAAACAAAAATTAGAAGGTCACAGATGTACTCAGTGTTAGAACATCCATGTTTTCAATCCCCAGCCGCAGAAAACATGCAACAAACAAACAAACAGCATCAACAACAACAAATACAACTGACAGTTACCTCTTATTCCATTAGACCATGATGGGGTAAAGGTAGGCATATTAATTCTGATAGAGAATAGATATTCATGTACTCCATACACTTTACTCCAATTCCAATCAATTGCTCACTTTTTTTTAAAAGAAAGAGCTACAGTGAGAGAGACAGAGAGAAAGAGAGAACCAATTTTACTTAGTTTCTTTGTTGCTCTGATACTTTGTTGTATATGTGGTGCTGGGGTTCAAACCTGTGTCCTTGTGCATGCCAGGCAAGCGCTGTAACTGCTGAGCCACCACTCCAGCCCCAAATTGCTCACTTTCTGAGGTTTCTTGACAATTTGTAGATAAATTCTCAGTCTCTGTCTGCATTCTGCTGTGTTCAAATATTCAGTACACCTGGATAGTTGACTTATGACTAAGAAATAACAATGTCAGACCAAAAGAACACTGTGAAGTTATCAGATTGTGTACTAACTTCTGCTTTTGAGATAGAGGCTCCACGACCAGAGCAGGTGCTGGTTTTTGCAGTTTCACTTTTCATTATGTATTGGTTTTCTTCTCCAAGAATACATGTAAATCATTTAAAAGTTTAAAACTAAAATTCAATTAAAAAGACATTTGCATTTGTTTGTATTTCTAGTTAAACAAATATGTATTTTTTAAGAGAAAAGGACAGTGAGAGAGAGAAAGAGAGAATCAATTTTATTTAGTTATTCATGTGGTTTTCGTTGCTCCAAGACTTTGCTGTGTACCTGGTGCTGGGGTTTGAACTCGCGTACTTGTGCATGCCTGGCAAGCACTACAGCTGCTGAGCCACCGTTCCAGGCCCTGTATTTTCTTTTTCTCATCTAATTTCTTAGTCTTTTCAATTTTCATTGATTGCCATTAGTTTTATGGTTGAAGAAAGTACTTTTTAATGCTGTTTTTAACCATTTTTCCACATTTGTGGATGCATAACTTAAAATTATGTTCCTTTTTCTCAAGAGGAGTTACCAGGAGACATTATTTGATGCATTTTCTTCAGATCAAATACTTGATATGCTAATTAATTCTTCTCATATTTATATTTAAAAAATATGACACAGTGTAGAATGAGTCATGCCTAACACATTTCTATGACATGTTGCTTAAAATCTTCACATTTTTCCACATTGGATTGCCAGCATTTTTATTCAAAATGTGTTGAAGATGATAACAGTGGAATCACTAATATTATATTGCTCCTTTTCATTGGAATAGTGTAAATATTAGTACATTAACTAAAAAGAGTATATGAATGATATAGTCCAGATTAATACAATTTTAACTCTGTGACAGTCTTTGTAAAGTAGTTAGAAATCCTCACTTAAAGCAACTTTCAAAATTCATGACTCTGCCACCATCTCCTTAACATTTTAAAATTATTCTTCCTCAAGGAACAGAATATTATCTTAGTTAGAAACTGTGCATTGGAATGAAAGTGATACATTTTTAGGTCCTGATCCTAATGTGGTCCAGGGTGCACAAAGAGTTTTGCTGCATGAACTCTGTGTCTGGCATTAGATTTTGAAGTGTTATTTGTTACTATGTAACACTAAGAAAGAGACATTTTATAAAGGTAGTGCCAGAGAAGTGTTCATTTTGTTTTACATGGGTGGCTAAGTTTTCATTTCTTTCTTCCTTCACCCCTCCTTCCATTTCCTGTCCTCCAAAAGGCAGTTAATTAGCCCCAGGATTATCTCTTTTTGCATTAAGACTAAAGAACATCTGTTTCTCAGCTTGAACGTATATAAGCTACTCAAAAATCTCAAGACTCTAAATAAATATCCCCACCGCTGTGTGTTATAATAAGACTCTGCTACTGTTCTTTCAAGATTACTAACAGTTTGCTAAAAGGGGTTCCTTGTATATAACTAAAGTAAACTTTATCCTCCAAATACTATCTCTTATTTTATTAAAAAAATCCATGGGTATCTGTCTTAAATAATTTAGTAGCTAGCTAAACTTATAACAATGTTTTACTAGGTATTAAATCAGTTCCATGTCAATATAGGGTTATTTTGAATTTCTGTGTTACAATCAAATCCATTTCTTTTTGTATCTCATTTCTGGACACACTGAAAGACTACTGATTTCTATTGTACTTAGCTACTAATCTAATTGTATGTATCCCATACCTTTTTCTCCAGCTCTCAAAAAAAAAAGGAATTTATATTATCTTAATATCTATGTTAATCTCTTGTTCTATCATTATTATTTGTTCATTTCATTCGTTCATTCATTCTTTATTATTTTTTGTCTTACAAAACATAATACAAAATTTGTGCTCCTCCAAGGCCTTTATAAACCTCTTATTAAACAGAATAAGATGATATATAATGAGTTTCTCTCAGGCTCCACATCTGTTGCAAAGATTTGAGAAAGGATGCAGTAAAAGAGAAGGAATATTGAGAGTGGATCAATTTCCTGCTTCTGGTTATTATCAAAATGATATAAAATATTAATCATACTACATACTAATGTAATGGTTTTCCATTAGTGTTACACGGAAGTTGAAAATTTCAAGATTCAATCATACTAGCTCAAAGATTTAAATGTTCATTAATAAAATAATCACATTACTTAACCACTCAAGCTAAGTATTATTAAAAACTGACAAAGCAATCCAAATACATTTTGATAATATTTTGGTGTAAGTTTTACTAATGTGATCCAATGATATGAATATTTCTAAATTGTAATTTATATATCATATTGCCATTTTCAAATTAGTAATAATCAATGAAAAATTATGCTAACAGGTTTACCAATTATGAAAACACTACTACTGAGTATCCTATGCAGTGGTGCAAGCCTGTAACCCTAGAAATTATGGAGGCTGAATCTGTAGGACCAGTTCAGTGCCTACATCAGCAACTTAGCAAGACCCTCTCTCAAAAATACAAAATAAAAGTTTGGAGATGTTACTCAGTGGTAGGCATCCATGGGTTTAAACCCCCACACTGAAAAAAAATTTAAGATTACTCATGATTTGCAATCAGTTATACTTTGCTTATTTTCATTTTCCCAGAAAAACTAGTCCTTTCCTTGAGTTGTATTACATTTTTCTATATTTTTCTCTGTTCTATCTTCTAAGAGTTCAAACACTTTACAATAAACTTTGAAAGTGTTCACTTTACTATGGTAAGAAAACTGAAATGCTCTGTGAATAGGTTATATTTTTTCAATGTTTCCGTGTCAGTAATGAACAAAAGGTGAGGACTTGAGGTTATATGGCCACAGTATTTCATGTGAAAGGTAACTGCTCAATTCCTTGGGAGAAATGACTGTTCAAACATATATATGTGATTTCAGAAGACACTTTCTGTATTTCTAGAAAGAAATACAGCATAGGTATTCCTAGAGGTATTTAACTGCTTTGGGATGCTGCAAGTTAATATAGAATTTTAAGAATGAGCTAATGTTACTTGAAAGCATTCATTTAGCTTTGAATGAAAAAAAGGAATTTATATTATCTTAATATCTGTGTTAACTTTCCTAGAGAAAATATCTTTGCTACTTAATTTTCACTTTAAAATATCAAGTAAAGTACGTTTGTCATTTCAATTCAATAAATAATGCTTATGCATTTACCTCATTTAAATAAATTTGTGATTTACTTAGTGTTTAAATTTGTCTGTTAATAACACTTCAAATTGAAGATTTGCAATTCTTTAAGAGAAAATACTAGTATATTTAAATTCTAAATATAAACTTTAATCCAGAAAAAATTTCAATTATTTTCAAATTATAAAATTAATAACTGTGACAAATATGAGCTTTTATTGTGAGAATTTTAACAATTAATTTAAAACTCAATTTGCCCTATAATATATTTTTTCTAGTTTTAAGATAGAATGTTGATTAGGTGTTAAAAAAATCCACTTTACTCTTTTTTAAAACATTTTTGTAATAGTTCAACAAATTCTTACATTTTGAAGGGATCTGTTGCTACACATTCATACATGCATGCATGATGACAACGTAATTTGAACCTGATCCTTTTCCAGGATTCCTCTGTGACTTTGCTCACTCCCTGCTCTCTTGTCTCCAGCGTGATTACCTCTCTACTCCATGTATAAATGTCCATATACATGCATATTAATTTTGGTATTTTCAAGTTTTAAATGCCTGCAGCAGTGTTATTTGGCTTCTCAGGGGAGTCCACTGTCCTCTACAGAACTGATAACCACCTTAATCTCTCCCTCTCCAACCTCTCTCTTTCCTCCTTATGCCCTCTCTCCCATTTCTCATAGCTATCGTCCCCCCACATTATGTGTTACTTTGAATTTGGTGTGTGTAGTAAATAAAATGGACTAAATTTCACCCTATCCTTGCTTTTACTCTAGCTTCCACAAGTGAGAGAAAACATTTGACCCTTAAGGCTCTGGGTTTGGTTTATTTCACTCAGCATGATTTTTTTTCCATTCCTACCCATTTACCTGCAACAGTCATGTTATCATTCTTCCTAATATCCGAATAGAACTACATTTTGTGTATGTGTGTGTGTGTGTGTGTGTGTGTGTGTGTATCACAGCTTTTAGGATCTATTAATCCAGTGAAGTGATCCGGGTTGATTCCATAATTTAGCTATTGTAAATTGAGCTACTATAAACATTGATGCAGCTGTGTCTCTGTAATATTCTGATTCTAGCTCTTCTGGGAAAACACCCAGGTGTGCAATAGCTGGGTTATAAGGTGGATCCAACTCTAATTTTTTGAGTCTCCACACTGCATTCCAGAGAGGCTGGACCATTCTGCTGTTCCACCAACAATGTGCTAGTATTCCTTTCTCCTCACAACCCCTTCAGCATCCGTTATTGTTCATATTCTTCATTTTTACTATTCTTATTGTTGTGAGGTGAAACCATAATGTAGTTTTGGTTTGCATTTCTCTGATTGCTGGTGATTTAGAACATTTTGTCATATATTTATTGTTTTTTAAACTTCTTCTGTTGATATATTTTTGTATAGTCCTATATCCCATTTATTGATTGGATTGTTTGTGATATTCGTATTAAGTTTTTTGAAGTGTTAAAGTGTGGTAGGCAACAGAGATGCACTGAGAATTTCTTTTCTTTCCTTTATATTAGTAAAATATTAATTTAATGGAAAGACAACATACATTATTCTCTTTATTTTAAAGTTATTTTGACCTATCCTAAATCCATAATTGAATATCTTAGAGAAAACATGATAAACTATTCATCCTAATATCTACAGAGATTAATGACAATATGTGAGAGAGTGTGGAAAGGAAAAAGTCATAGAGGAGATACTATATTTCAGAGAACATGATGTGGAATTGGGGTACAATTACCTGCTAATGTTTCCACCTGTATTTTGCAGCTGCACTCCAACTCTGACAAGGGTGATGGCTCTGTCAAATACATCCTTACTGGAGAAGGTGCCGGGACTATATTTATCATTGATGATACCACGGGTGACATCCACTCAACTAAAAGCCTAGACAGAGAGCAAAAGACACACTACGTGCTTCATGCCCAGGCTATTGACAGACGGACAAACAGACCTCTTGAACCTGAATCTGAGTTCATCATCAAAGTGCAAGACATCAATGACAATGCTCCAAAGTTCACAGATGGACCGTACATTGTTACTGTGCCTGAAATGTCAGATATGGGTAAGGAAAGCTATTTTTACAGTTGGAAAGTTAATCCAAAATGCATCTACAGAAGGCCAGTTTTTAATATGTGTGTGTGTGTGAAGAACTCTGGAGAAGTTTCAAAATGTTAGAATATTAGCATGTTGCATAAAAAAGTTAAAGGATAATGAGATATTGAGTCTATCATATATTAATTAAAATGAATTTCTGAGCAGGTAAATATAGGTTATGGTTTGATCTCGAGAAAAAATCATAAACTGGATAACTGCTGCAATGCTTGCTTAATTCATATGATATTTTGGTTATACCAAGCACATATCAATACGTTGAGTATGGCAGTTTGCATAGAAGGAGGATCAGTTATGTCTCATACAAATTTTTAAGCTTAAGCTTCAAAAATTACAAATTACAGTAGCATTCATAGTAGAAATAGTTGCTACAGTAATAAGTAAAATTTTAAAATACTTCTAAGCTTTCACATCACATATATTTGAAAATATATAACAACCCTGTAAAATTTTTTGAACTCTTAAAATGTATAAGCTGGGAAAAGACTCTTTCCCAAATTCACATATCTAGGAAATAATCAAAGAGAATAGATTACACTCTCAATAGAATGCAAGAGCAGCATTGAAGTTCATGTATCCTAATTTACGTATAGAGTCTCTCTGATTATCTGGGGATTCCCACCACTCACAGCTTTTTGTGGTTTACCTATTTTATTTGACCATAGAGACAAATTTCCTAACAATAATTAAAATTCAGCTATCATAGGGTGTGTGTGTTCAAACGTCAGCACTGCCTATAAAAGCAAGATTGTCAACAACAAAATCTCAGCTACCATATGGTATTCTACTATATTTTTAATACTCTAAGTGTAATTTAGAATGTGTTTTTGAGGAAAATTTTTCTGTATTTAATTTTGCTGAATATATATGAATATTATTTTCCATTAAGGATGATATAGTGACTTAAAAATTCACTCTGTCAATTTGAATATTTGTGTGAAACTAAGTAATCAAAGATAAGACCTTCTTCCCTCCCCTACTTTAGAGCCCCAGAATAATTTTGCTCTCTTGAGAGAGACAAGTGCTTCCTGCAGCTATTGGGAGAAGGTAGGTAAGAGAGGGAGATTCAAGTCCCCTTGTTAGCTAGCACCTGAGGGGACAAAGGGATGCCAAAAGGCTCCCTCTGGACTATGGTAAACAGAACCGGATCACACTCAGCAAGGCTGGGAAGAGGCCCAGAAAGCACTCAGGCTCATTAGTTTCCAAGGAGAATTGAGAGAGAACTGAAAGACTCAGCACTGTTCACCTTAGTGAGTGTGTTTGTGTTGACATCTAAGAACACAATTTCCTGAATCCTGCCAGGATCAATCCCAATTGGTCAATCCCCTTCTATCTTAGAAAGGCAAAAGCTCTGTGGTACCATCACTTATAAAAATACTATTGATAGGTTACTTCCAGGAGCTGGAAATATATCAGACAAAAAGAAAAATCACAGAGCAAAAAAATTAAAAAAAAATAAATCCATTCTTTACATTTATGAAAAGTTCATAATTTCCAATTGTGGGAAAAAGATAAGGGAATTGGAGAACAAATTTATTCAGCCTATAATGTGAAGAGTATAAGCTCAGGCAACAAAGTACAGACACAGAAGTGGAAAATATTTCCTGTTGAGATGCAGAATACCCTGAATTTACAAGATGAAAAGAATTTCTGAATTTGAGGGACAGAGAGCATATAGAATAAGAATCAATCTTAGGGGCTGGAGCTGTGGCCTGGCATGTGCAAGTACACGGGTTCAAACCTTGCACCTATGGGCACAACTAAGTGTCAGAGCAATGAAAACAATGTGTAAAACTCATTAGAAATTGGTTCTCTGTCTCTCTCTCTCTCTCTTTCTCACCATCTTTCTCTCTTAAAAAAAATCAATCTTAAGTAAGTCATGGCAAAGTTTCTAAAGCCTAAGGACAAAATGAAACTTAATAGACTTCCAGTTTTTTCAAAATACCCTGTTAAGAAAAAAATATTTTCTTTATATAAATTTCATGATATGATGGAATCTGATAGATATTTGAATCCCATTTATGTTCATACAGATTGAAACCCTAAATTATTTGTTCATCTGTAAGAATGAAAAAAAATCCTATAAAAGGATTCTGAAAGTTCCTACATCCTCTTCTCCAACAGAAAAACATGAGAAAATAATTGAAATTGAAAATATTTGAAAAGAATTAGAACAGGGATCAAAAGACAAGGAGAGGAAAAGATTATTTGCAATAAGCCCTGAAATAATTTATGTGTGTACAATCAAGACATCAAAGGGAAATGAGTACTTTTCAAATGCAAAATTATGCACTATTATTTCACTAACACTCGTGAAGCATAAAATAACTATTACAGCAAACACTGTTTTTTAGGGAAGGGGGATCCAAACATTTTCATGTCCTCTTCTAGTACTTGAGGAGGAAGTTGGGAATGGAGAACAGTTAATAATATTGAGTTAACTTGGACAAGTATGGTTGAAGATGAAAAATTTAATATCTGAAAGCTATAGAGAAAAGGACAACAAAATGAGTCTTAAATGCCAACTACTGTGGTTCCAGACAAAATTACATTAAAAAAGAAATTTTATGTCAAGTCATAGACTGAAAATTGAAAATTATATTTCATTAGTATATTTTATTGTGTGAATAAGCTTACTACTTAGGAAATCCAAACACATAAAATGTATCATAGTAGAATATTATGCCCTTTGTCACAAGGCAGTATAGTAGATCATGTGAAAGTTGGGGAAGGAAGAGAATCACTTTCTATCATATGCTTAAGAATGAAATATATTGCATTATCTCTTATTTTAGATGTTGGAAGTGAATAACACTTTACAATTAGGATCAGCAATGGCCAGAGAGGGAAATCTATCCAGCTCTTTGATTTTATAAGGGTTTACTGAGTCGGCCTCACTCATTCATTTAAATGTTGTCTGTGGTAGTGGGGGCACTGCAGGAGCAGATTTGTAGTGTTGGGAGGAAGGAGACCTTCACAAAATATGTCTCACAAAGCCTAAGATATTTACTACATTGTTTTTTTGTAGGAAAAAAAAAGTGCTTGCCAATTTCTGGTAAGAGATTGCAGGGGGTGTGACACAAGGAAGGGGAACAGCTTGAGGACAATGTCACATTTCTAATAGACAAGGTGTCTGCTTGATGTAGGGCAGTCACTGTTTGCCAGTCCTGCTGGGGCCAGTGTGCTGGTGCTTCCTGATAAGATATTGGTATCCTGACAAATGGTACCGCTGACACATGTATTTCACCCTGTACCATATCTTGCTGCCTGTGGCAGAGATGTGGAATGGTATTGTAGCTGCTATGTGTACCTCTAAGTTGAAAACCTGTTTCTAAGAACAATAGACTACAATGGTGAAACAACACCAAACACACACCTGAACAATGATAGCGTCACAGAACTGCATCTTTAAAGTTCTCCTGCCAATCCTAAGATTTCTTAAAAGAAACAAGAATCTATTTTAGTTGTTCTTCCAATGCATGCAGCTAAGATGAAGCTTTACAAGTTTTAAGATGGACACACTAATGAAATAACTGAATCTAACGCTGAGTCCAAAGGAATAGTGAGGAAGGCTGAGTTTCAGATAAGTACTTTTGCCGTTTCGCACTAAGTGCCTTAATTTGTGAATGATATAAGAAATCCTTGTTCCTTTTCCTTTTGATTACCCAGTGTGCATTTACAAGGTCAAAGGGTTTTGTTAAGGCAGCAATTTTCCCTTCTGCTTGCTATCTGTTGAAGAATCAGTCATATACATATTAGTCATGATCAAAGAGCAAAAAGAGTTTAGACATTTCGAAAGTAGTTTGGATTCTGCCAAGTATCAGAATTGATCACCACAAAACTACAGTAATTTTTGTCAGTCTGTGACTAAGGTCACCATAGCAACTCTGATAAAGATCACAGACATAACTACAAAGATTCTTTCTCTTTGTAGTCATTCATTGCATGACCTTTGTGATAATTTAGTGCTTATATATTTACCACTATTGTGATGTCAACACTCATTATGTTCCTTTTACCAACAAGGAAACCAAATCTTAAAATTAAGAGATGTACCCCACAGCACAAAATTAGTAAGATTTACAATTGAAAGATATTTCTAATCTAGATATAACCTTGGATTTTGATTTACTATTTTTGATATGGTGAAAAAATTAAACTTAATCTAACATATTTGTAGAGCAATTCCATAAAATGTCAAATTTTGCAAAAGCAACAACGAAAAGCAGTGCATGTGCCAGAAAACAATCGATTTACTAAGCCTAAGGGTTTGTTTTTTCTTACTCACTAGAAAATATTATATATTATTATAATGTTCCTTTTGTTTAAGAGATGTATTTTGGAGAACATTTTTATACCATAGGTAGTAAAATTCAAATCGGGAGTTAAGTAAGACAATAGGAAATTTATTTATTTCTAATAGAATATAATTTTTAAAGTTGAATAGGAACTTGAGTTTGATGAAAAAGTGGTCTTACAACCCCATATATGTATACACCAGAGAAATTGTCTATTAAGGTTGCAAACATGTTTCAGGTAGGTTTGAAGAACAAAATTTGAAGGAACTTGGAAATACAGATGGTATGGGCAGTAAGATAAATGAATTTCTAAAGGGCTACTTTCAGGAGTTCAGTTGGAGGACCAGGTATGGCCAGCGTGTTGGAAAATATGGAAATTACATATGTGCCCCACACTGAAGACAAAGCAAACAGTAAATAAATCTGTGTTAAAACTGGAAACACTCAATGATTTCCATGTCCAAAAAAATTATGACATTAATTAAAATGAACCATCATTTGAAAAAATAAAAGTCAAATGAATATTTTAAAAAATAAAATGAAATGTTTATTAAACCCATAACAAGCATCGGAGTACTTTTTATTATATGGAGAGATTTTTTTAAATAGACAAGTTATCCTACAATAAAATAATGGGGAAATTATATCAGCAGGATACATATAGAAAAATAGAAAAAAGTTAATTAAATAAAAATTGCAAATTCAGTAGTAATTGAAATCACAAAGGAAAAAACACCAATGTGTGCTTACCAAGGGTGTAACTTTGATAATTCAGAGTTATTACTGTGTACAACCATAAGGGGAAGGGTGAATTGCCCTTAAAATTATAAAATTGTAGAATAATTTTGGAAATATTTATGTAGATTTTAAAATCATAACTTTTGCTGGAAAAAATTTCTACTGTTGAAAACATATATATATATAATATAGATAAGTACATATATACAAAACTCATATAGATAGAATTATGCATGTCATTAATATGGAAACTCATATATAGAGATAGATATACACACACAAATTCACATGGATGTTCAAAAACAAATGGGAAAAGAGGCCATTAAATATTGTTGAAAATTATGAAAAAGGCGACAGATATAAATAGATGGATAGATGATGACAGAGATACAACATTTTTGGATATATAACTTCAAGCGTATCCTGAATTCTATGTAGCCTTAAAGTGGATATGTTCAAAAAATACACATTTAAATTGGAAGATCATCATTTGAAAACAGTTTTCATAAATGCATGAGTGTTCAGTGTTGTTAGAGAATCTGAATGTGTTGCAGACTGTTCGTGCACATGCTCATGAAATAGCTGAGGAAAATGATGCACACATATCCACACTGTTGAATGTAATTGCTGCTAAAAATGGTTTCTCGTCTAAACTAGCATGAAATGAATGCATTCTCCCTCATTAAGATTACATACATATATTATTTTAAAATGATAATAAGTAAAATCTAAATGCATAATAAATTCTAAATTCATACTAATACATTATTTATAATATTACATCTTAAAGATATACTGTTTTCTTACCCTAAACAAGAACTAACAATAAGGTAACTAGATAAAATTTTTCTGTATGTGAGGTGCATAATGACATCATTATTTTCGTTCCATGCTCATTGAGTTTTGAATCATGTAGTTATTAAATCTGGCTTCATATATCTACCCAATTCTTTCTAGAGAAAAAGAGAATGAATTTATTATATGTTGTAAGAGCTATAAGAGTAGTTAGTGATAAAATAATAAATAAATCATTTTCTTTGAGGAGAAAACAGATATAAATAGAAAATTTCAATTTGGTGCTTGATGAGCACAAAAGTTAAGGAACCAAAGATTTGCTAAGAAAGCCTACCCTGTGGATTAGAAAAGATGTACTCAATGAAGTATCCACAATGTATAGAGAGTCGGTCTCTAAAAAAAAAGGAAAAATAAACAGATATTCACATAGAAAATTCAATGATAAAAAATATTCCTTTGTTCTTGTGGGGTAATGGCCTAGTTAGGTATACGTGTATGTATATTAAGGGAAAATATATAGAATCATACAACTAATGAATTATTTTCTTGATGTGACTTTGCAAAATATGCTGTGAGAATACAAAGAAGTTAGTACCACAAAATTCATGGTTGTGAAATATTTCACTAAATGATTGCTTCTTACATATTAGTAGTGCTAAATAAATTTCATTGAGTTAGTCTATGAAATTACAGTGTGCTATATTTCCAGGGAGAAATTTAGATATGTTCCTCATCATTGGGGAAAAACCACCAAAGTCAGTAGCATTCTGGAAATTTAATAAAGAAAGCTGCAGAAGTAAATTTAAGTGCTTATTGAAGCATTTTTTTTTCATGTAAGGATTTTCTCTTTGATTTAAACACTATAATTTCAGCTATTATTTAGGGAATCATTTTCCCTGAGGAAATGTGTTTTGAATTGGCCATAGTTGGCATTTTAGACTAGAATGTTCTTTCTTTGTTGAGGGGAGTTGCCCTGGACATTGCAGGATATTTAGCAGCATTCCTGGCCTCTCTCCCATAGATGCCAATAGCATCACTTTCCCTACTGTGAAGGCTAGATGCCCCCTGACTTTGCCAAGTATTCTGGAGGGCATTACATTGCTCTTGGTTGAATATCATTCTTTTAGAGAACAAGTAAGTTGAATGAATGAAAAATAATAAAAATAGAAATCTAAATTGGAGAATATAGCTTGAAATTTATAAGTCATTTCCAAAGTGAATTCCAAAGTGCTAGATGTTTATACCATGCTTTTGATGACCTAAAGATATTATATCTGGCTAGCTAAGCAGTTCTGGAGTTCAGATATCATTTGTCATTTTCAAATGCATAATAACATAAAAGCACTGAGCAAAACCACTGGATGAAATTGTTATGTTTTTTTCCTACAGAAAGTAAAGTAATGATTTGACTGTTTGAGAGTCATGATGACTCTCATTTTTAAGAGAAATTCTGAGTATTTTATAGCTTTCATTTAGAAAACCACTTAAAATGTGTTGGTTGATCCAAGCTAGTTGCTGTGGATGTGTGTGTAAAAGATAAATATTTGATCAATTTCAACAAAGTCAATATATATGAAAAGAATGACAGTACATCCTGATTGAGGGCATGAATAGGCCTATGAGAGACATTCATTTTATCAAACCAACTTCAGCATTATTCATTTCCTTCATTTCTGTGATATGAATACATTACTATGCTGGAGTTGGTGGTTGTCTTATCCCATTTCTCTTGATTTAACAAAATGCCTGAGACTGTGTAGCCTATTAAATGAAAGAGCTCACAATTTGGGAGTTTAAAATCCAACATCAGGTGTCCCCATTTGTCTGGCCTCTGGTGAGAGGCTGGTGATAAAAACCATCTCAGCGATGGAGAACCTGAAGAGTGATCACACAGTAAGTAAGAACGCAAGTGAGGTCGAAGAATCAGCCTATTATTATAATAACCCCTACTGAGGGAATTAGCAGAGGGCCCTAAGAACTACATTACTTACTTCTGAAAATGACTCCCCCAGTGTCCTAGATAACTCACTCATCTTCAGTCTTTGAGGTTCCTACTGCCTCTCCACATCATCACATGCCTTGACCAAGATGCCAGCATATGAACCAAAGGGGACACACTCCAGTCATATCCAAGTCATAGCAATGCTCCTCACAACTTTGAATTATTCTATGAAAAAATATGTGCAATTTCCTATAATTAAGTGACCAACTTTTGTACAAAACCTAAGATATTTTCTATAATTTTATTAATTTTAATTATAATTATATAATTTTTACAGAACAAAGACTTAAGAGTAAAAATTAAAAGTATTATTTATCACAGCCAAAAGACAAAACCAACTGTGAGTTACAGTTACACCAACTTTTGGAGTCAACAGTGAAGGGAAAGTATGTCATTTGGAAATGAAGTCAGGGTGAATAAAACTATATGTGCAAACAGAATTATAATTTTCACATGGAAGGTGCATCACAGGTGATTAAGATATTCAACAATATTGCCAAGTCACATTACCAATAAAACATTAGGATAAGGGTGTTATTGATTGTGTATACCAATGAATCCATTTGGTCTAAAACAAGAGGAATCATTTTATCTCTTGTATTTTTGTGAAAATGTACCCCATTTCTGTAATATAACATTACTTTCTTTGCAAATCAAGGGTTTTTAGTATGAACTGAAATTTCATTGTATTGCAGTAAGTTTTCTTTATCCTGGTAGATCATACCACAATTCAACTGAAAATAAACTTCACATCTTTGTTTTTCAAACTACCATTTCTAAATTTAAATTTATAATCTGTATATCTTCTGTACATTAATAAAATATTTTCTTGAATCATCATTTAAAAATATTTAGCAGATTATAACAGACTAGAAGAAATACTTTTAATTTATGGTAAAGAGAACGAAGTGTTATATTGTATGAGAGGTACAAGTATGTAATTTATAAACTTTGGGTTTGACGGAACTCTAAGTATTGAAGGTAAACAAAATATGGAGATTTTTCTCTGTGACACTTAAAATCCACACAGTCCCTTGTTCTTGGAGGTGGACGGAAATATCTATTATTTTACATGTCCTCATGTTTCCCTATCAGTCTCTAAAGCCCCAGGTCTGTTCCCCTTGCAGCCAGCTTGTGTTGCAGAGCAACAAGAAGAAACCTGGGCTGTGCTAACTTGCACTGCACCTTGGAGCACTGATTTAGTTCTGCCCAAACGCCCTGGGAGTGTTGCACTGGACACATGCCAGGATTCTAGTAGCTATTTAAAAGCCATTGCCCTGGAGTTTACTCTTCAGGCTGAGATCATTTCAACACTACCATTCTGCATGACAATTAGTGTGCACATAATGAGATAAACTGGATAACCGAGGAATCCAGACTGAGCAAAAAAAAAATCCAAGTTTCATAACTCTCTTCTTTTCCTTCTAAGAACTTACCTTCAGTGTCAGTTAGCTTTTGATTTGAAACAAACTGATCCGTGACTTGCTGGCCCAAAACAATATTCACTTTCTTTGCTTATGGTTTTGCGGGATGGGCTGCTGTTCTGCTGGGCCACACATGATTGAGTCGTAATTATCTGGTGCTCTAACAGATGTCTAGCTCACAAGCAGCACTAGGCAGTGCCATCTGTTTTATCTGGAGTCTCAGGTGAGTGCTCCTGTGTCTGATCCTCCTCTCTGTGTGTACTAGGAGAGGCTGTGCTGCTTCTCACACATGCTCAGGACAGCATTTCAAGGAGGTGAGAGCACAAACCTCAAGGATTTTTGAAAAGTCTCTGGAGCTCAGTTGCTTCACTTTTGCTGTGTTATTATTGAAACCCCCTCAATTGAAACATGCTATTGTATAAATATGAAATAAAGCCATGGCCTCTTTTTCTACCTCTAGTTAGATATGTATAAACAATTTTCTGGAAATATGGTCTCTTAATTTTCACAAAGCATTTTGTTTTTAGATGTCTGTTTAAAAAAAATACAAGTTCAGTCATTTGGAGAGAGTCATTTTTATCATACTGTATGTTGTTTAAATTATAACTGTAAATGTAAGGACCAAATCAACCGAGCTAGCTTCTCACTTAAGTTCAGCAATTGATGTGAGCCACTAGATTGCATTTATGCTATGGTTGATTTATTTTAGTTTTTCTATTTTTTTATCAAAGTAATCTAGACATAGAATTTCCTAATAAAACTAATCAATTGATGATAATAAAATACTTAACTAAAACAGATAAATTCTTCACCATAAGTTGGTTTTAATTCATGCAAATTAAACATGCATGTCATTTAAAAAAACGTGTGATAGTTAAAGCATGGATTTCATTTGCATATTGTTCATTGTAGGACATAGAAACACACGTGAAGGCGCACCAACGTCCCCCCCCCCACAAAAAGTAAAAAGAGTTTTGGCAATTCTGAAAGCAGGCAGGTAATTGTGATAAATGTAACAAGTGAAATTTCCATATTTGCCAGTGCAACATGTTGATTTAATATTTCACTTAAGATCTTAACACTTGTCTTAATAGATTTCTTTAATAACTATGACTTAAGCTTCATACTGCAAGTGATCCTTTTTTATTGGTATAGTACAATTACATGTAACAATGGGATTTGTTATTCCATATTCATACATCCACATAATGTAATTTGTTCAAGGAGGAAGAATCAGGGAATGAAATCCATCATATTATGCTATGTCCATGAACAAATATACCATCATAAATCCTGGTTATATGTAGAATGATAATGTACTAATTAGTACTAATTACAGTAGGGAGATGAGAAGAGTAGAACTAGTGGATCAGGGCTGGGAGGAGAGGTGGGGAAGGAAGGCACTTGAGAAGGACATCAAGCAAATCATCCGAAAGCATCTGGTCTTATTGTTTTAACACTTGCCACATTGAATGATAAAATTACTTTGATTTTCACTGATTTGATGCCAGACAATAGGTCCCATAAAATGATGTTTTTATCTCAGTCTCATGTGCATGTAATAAAGTATTCCCAAGAAAATAAACAGTTAATGAACAAAGTATGAGCAGAATGAATAAAGGCACATGATATATATTTTCCATTGAGGCAAGAGGTATTATCAATGTGAAATTTTCCCTGTAGGTTTTATAATACAAATTCTTAGATATAATACTTTTCTTATTAAAATAATTTTTAACATTCACCAAAACTTGTTAGCTTCACATATAAATTCAATCTTGTAATTTTTTTGTTATCTGTTCCATACTTTTTTCTTTTTCCTTCCTTCCTTCTCATGAAACTAAACAATCTAAAAACTCTCATAAAAGACCCTTTCTTTTACCAAATTTTCACCAAAGATATTAATAAATATTTGTTATTTCCCCTATAATTTAATAAAAGTATATAAATTGAAATAATTGTGAAATTTTAGATTAAAAAAGATATGAGAAGTAGGCATGCTGAGCAAAGTTAGCCAAATTCAGAGAGTGAAGGGTCAATTGTTTTCACTCATTTGTGGAGATTAAAGGTAAATCCAGGCATGTGTGAAAGGTAGTCAATCTCATGTATTAGACCCAGCAAAGGCGTAGCAACACATAATCTAGGGCTATCATAGATGTGTAGCAGGGGGAGGGGGAGGGGGCATGTGGGTAAGGGAGAGAGGGAGGGAGATAGGGAGGGATTTGGGGGGTAATTCTGTTTATAGAATATATAGATATCATATTGTTACTTTATATGTATTTATGATTGTACAGTAATTCAATTTCTTAACAAAAAATTTAGAGACAATAAGAACTAATATAAATGTTAAACAATGTTATTATATCAAAGATGAAATCATATATTAGGATATACGCTTCTTAAATTTTATAATAAAAATTCAGACATTAAAAAAGCCAAACTTACCTTTAAATAATGAAATTTTATTGTGTTTGAAATGTCTAATTTCTTTTGTAAGATACCATTTTGAATGGTTCCCTCCATCTCCAGGAGTCAAGCTTTTAGGTGAAAAAAGAGCTCAGTATCAGATACAGGGAGTGAGCCCAGCACTGAGGTACGGAAGGAAGACACAGAGACCATACCAGGACAGTTAATCACCACGACCATCTGTACAGTCAATGCACAACATGGAGGTACAGAGGAAGTCAAGGGATCAGGTGTGAAGTGAAAACCTTGCATTCAGGTAGCTAGAGAATGTGGTGGTTAGGATAGACAGAAGGTAACATGGTCAGAGGCAAAAAGATACAGCAATAGGGAGGGGGATGAACACGTAGCGATCAGGAAGAGTGAGCGTGCATCGCACAGAGAGAAAACAAGGTTGCAGGACCTTCAGAGCCATCTCAGATACTGATGCCATCTGCCAGAGTGTCTTCTTCTGGGTCTTTAGTAGTCAGTCATTGATGGTCAGTGCTGAAGCACATCTCCCTTATGTGCAAGTCTTCTTGAGATCCACTGAGTTTCTCTCATCCAAATGTCCTTTTACACTTTGGAAAATAGAAACATTTTCTTGCTCACATACCCTGAAAAGGAGAGCACTCTATAAGTTCTATTTAGATTATTTTTTGAGTGCGCAAGCTAAATGGATTCTTTAAATCTTGTACTGCTGTGATACACTATAGCAACATGGAATATTACAGTAGCTGTGTTTCTTCAAAAAGGTGGCATTCAATAAAGTTTATCATAATATTGTATATAAATACCAAATGCTCACACATATAAGCAAGGGTGTTGGCTGTTTTGTATGAAGCTGTTTGTGGTAATTTATTATATAGCAATAGAAAATTAACATCACCAAGTAGAAAAATATAAATATGCATCAATAGGCAGTGTGGAATAACATGGATCTTAAATATTATATAAGGATACATGTGTTAGATATACACAAATATTATAAGAACACATTGAAATATACATTGATCTGTGTTTGAAACTCAACAATTTTCTAGAATGATTGTCTGTAGTGGTCCTTGTGTTTAATTTTTTCTCCACATTGGATATAATGCATAATTTTAATATTTACGTTCAAGTTCACTTTATCACTATATTTTTAATTCTTAAGCTGCACCTCAATATAATTTCAGGTCTTTCATTCAAGAGCAACAATCATATGCATACTTAAGTTGTTCACTTATTCTTCAAGGCTATCATATGTATTCAAACCTTGAGTATTTGCTCCTTTGTTAAATTCTCCCAATGCTAATCTTGAAGTGAATTGCCTAAAATATAAAACTTATGTTTGAATAGTTGTCATGGAAATATCCGTAACAAATTTTAAGTGGATTAAATATACACAGGTTTATTTATAGTATATACATGATTACATTAAAGACCTTTGAGTGAACAGAGATAGAGTTCTGGAAAAATAGACAAGGAAATGTTAAGTTTACTTTTCTTATGGGAAATATTTTTACTACCATTACCAAGCATACATTTTACTTATCTAATTTAAATTATCCAATAAAATCAATACAAGTAACACAAGAATATTGAATGGGAATTTTTCCCTATTGTCCTTTTAGCAAACAGATGCATGAGCTCTTGCCTTGGAACTGCTTTATAACTAAATTTATACTGACTGTGTGATTAAAGCACCTACAGAGACTCCAATTAACAAGACAAGAAGAAGTCAGTGATTCCAACAACATTTTATGAAATCTGTATCTATTTCATTGTCTGGATGTTGTCCAAATATATGCATTTGCATTGTCAATCCAGTGAACTGGTGGAATTCTCCTCAGTATACTTTGATTTACTGGATTAGATGTTTTGCAAACACTCACCTGGATGTACTGAACCAGGGTAGCATCTATATAATATTTTCATGGTCACAGTATTTTAAATGATATAGATTATATGGTAAATAATTTGATCTGGGGTTAGAATTAGTTTTCATGCTTCTCAAGTCACAGAAAGAGAAGAAACCATAGGGAGGTAAAGCAATGAACCAGAACCACAAACATAAAATGCTTTTTATAAATTTATTTTAAAGGCCATTATTGAAAAATAGTTTGTAAAATTCTCAATAAAAAGAGCTATTTTAGGGCTGGAATGGAGGCTTGACTATTAAGGTGCTTTAATGGCATGTGCAAGTACACGTATTTGAACCCCAGCACCACGTATACAACTAAGTGTTGTAGCAACAGAGGCCACATGAGAAACTAAATAAAATTGATTCTGTCTGTCTGTCTGTCTGTCTCTCTTTCTCACTGTCCTTCTCTCTTTAATAATAATTTTTTTTTTTAAAAAAAGAGCTATTTTCAGTGAAATAATACAGCAAAGTTGGGAACTCGTGGCCAGAGGCAGCTCAGTATCCCTTGTCACTGGAGGGGACAGCTGGAGGTAAAGTCACACAAGGCAGTGGTAGAGTGCAGGAGGAGTTTTAAAACACCATTTAGTGTTAAAAGTCTCTGAAATTCCGGAGTTGTTTGCTATTGAAATATAAAATATCTTTAGATGTATTTGTCTGATGTATCTCTCCTTGACACATCAGATTGGATATTCCTAAAAAGAAACCACACATATGTCAAAAAGAAATAAGAATGATAAAATGGAAAACCAACAGTGGATAAGAGATTCTGAAAATATCTGAAACACTGAAAACACTGAAATGGAATGAGTGAGGGAAAGAGCCCTATATATACAGCCCTATATATGAAAGGTAGACATTTTTTTTTCCAGAAACAGTTCTTATTAACAGAGGTACATAGAAAAGGACTGACAAAAATCACTAGGGAAACTAATAAATTAAAAGTTTCAGAACAAGATGGAGTATTTCCAATCTCTTTAGTGAGGAAAAGAAAATATGTTTATATTCTGCTATATAGTCTTTGGTGACTTTTTCCAGGATTACTCACCTTATGGATACTAGGAAAGAAAAATAAAACAGAAATACATTTCAGTAATCCAACATATCAGAGTGTGACAAAAAATAGAAGAAACAGCTCTTACCAATAGGAAAATACACTAAACCCCTCTTTTGGGACAGTACTTCCTCCCACTGGGGATACAAGAATCCCAGACCTGCCCTAAAAACACATCAACTCATCCCAATTGCACTCATTGAGATATAGCACCCTGCTCAAAGAGGAAAACATCAACCCAACTTCTAAAACAATTTCAATATATCTCTCCATCAGCCACCTGTTTCTCTTCTATTTTTTTTCTTTTTCGACACAAAATATAGGGATGAAAAAGAAGAAAAAAACAATGATTCATTGCAGAGAAACAAAATTGGGGGATGAATGGAGAAGGCAGATAAATTGATGGTTTAACCAATAAAACCAAGGATGTATCATATTCTGTAGAACAAAAAAGAAAATGAAAATATGTAAGTTATATTAATAGATGAGGATGATCAATTAATTAATTTAAAAACACACATCTGGAATTTCATTGAATAGTAATTAAATTCAGAACCAAAAGAATGAAAGAGATTAATTTTTAAGAATGAATTTTTTTCTATGTTATAATTTTCATGAACAAAAAATGAAATTAAGAACATAAGGGTAAACTGTGATTTAAAAACTACATTGATTTCAACAGCAAAATGATCAAATGTGAGATAAAATATGTATCAGATAGAAATTGGAAAATTTATAAAATTCTCAGAAATAGTTTTAGAAAAATTTACAAACATGTTCTAACTGCATTTATAATGAACTTCAGCAAAATAATAGTAATTATGATATTTCAAGAAGAATAATTGTATTGAAATAGAAACTTAGTGGGAAATATGCCTGGTACAATGAAGAACTCTGAAAAGTCTTGATTGGAATTCACAGTCTGGTGGTAAAAGTTTAGAAATGCATATGCCAAAGCTTAGTGGTGCACACCTGTAATCCCAGTGACTCAGGAGGCTGATGCAGTAAGATCTCAAGTTTGAGGCTGATATCAGAAAGTTAGTGAGACCCTGATTCACAAAAACAATGAGTACAGGGAATATAGCTTAGCATTAAAGTGCCCCTAGAGTCAATCCACAGTATCTAGAAAGACAACAAAAGTATAGAAATGCATGCATTTGCACCTTTTTGTTTTTACCAGTGACAATTGTTTCATTAGAGAGTAAATCAAATAATGCTTATTACTTTCTGATTTTATAAATCTTGGAATCAATAAAAACCAACCAAATGGTAATAAGAAAAAGCTATTTAATAGCAAAGGAATTTTTCACTGTCACTTGCTTTTTGTCATACACAAAAAACAGGCAGAGGCCAGAATAGTTTTAGAGTTAAAAATAAAGCCTCCAGATGTTGCCTGGTTAGAAGTTGTTGGCTTTAGAAAGATAATGATGCATGAACTAAAAGTGCTGCAAACTAAGGGTCCACTTCGGGATTCATTTTAGTCTTTCCTATGGTTGGTCATAAATTGGAAACTGGGATAAAAATAAGGAAAACTTAGTTATTGAAGAAGTTCTGGCCATTTGTGGTCAACTATTACAGTGATTACTGTTTGATTTTCTGGTGTGTAGCTAATGATAATGACTTGCTTGTGTATAAGTTTGATTAAGAGATAGTATTTTGGTCTAGTTGCTGGGTATAATGGTAGATAATGTGTTAACTAACTGGGCTGAGTGCTTCAGATAGGAATTAGAGATCAATTTTTATATATGATCTAACCATTGCCTGTTTGTATATCCAGTCTCTTGAATTCAACCATAGGAGAAGTCATTGTTTTTCAGCAAAGGATATAATACAATATATACTACAAAGAGCTAAAATGATTATGTAACAATACCTAAGGGTGAAAAATTGGAGAATTATATATATTTACTTATAGTTATAAAAGTAATACCATAATAATTAAATTTAATAATGCATTTAAAATTCCGTGTTGGGAAGAGGTATTAATAACCAATATATAGGTATATGTTCCTCATGTATCAATGTTTTTTCCAAAGATAATAAAATGATCATTTAAAATTATAGTGAAAGAACAAGTTATAAGACAAGAGAGGAGTAACTGCACTTGAAGAGTAGATCTAGTATAAACAGGTATGAGACTGGAGGAGTAAGGAGACTTAATTACATCTGTATGGTTCATTTAATTTTGTTCTTCATTTCTAAACATAATATAGTTTACTCTTTAGTTACCTGAGAAGCCAAATAATACTTAATAATACTTATGCAAATATTTAATTCTGGAAAATCTACAATCATATATATATATATGAAGTCATGTATATCTATTGTTATGGGAGATATAGAAGAATCAAGAGACTATAGTATGGGTAATGTGGGTGTGATCCTGGATTACAATCAGGGTCATATAACATTGTTACTACAAATGCATCTATGATTCTACAACAACTTAACTCCTCAATAAAATTTAAAAAAATAGACCTTCGTATCGTATTTTATAAATAATTTTTAACTTGTAATTAAATAATATATTAATGTATTTGCTCTTCCATTATTGAACTGAGTGATTGTCAATTATATTTGTCACATTTACACATAAACATATACATACAAACATATTATATATTGCATATTTTATATTATAGATAGATATTATGAACTCTTATTGAACTATTAAGAAATATTAGTAAATTTGTGAGCAAACAAGGACAAAATAATTCTATATCTGGTATTTAATTTTTTGATTATTTTAATTTACTTGATTTTGGATTTTGGTTTTGCTTCTACTTTTACTGTTTTATTAGAATATAAATTCAAATAAATAAATTTTCATTAAAATCAATGACATTAAAACCAATGCTGAGTTGGACAATGGTGTTTATTTTTTCAAATGGAATATTTTTAAAAGTAAAAATTAAAGAAGATTATAAATATAATATACTTTTATGAAACTGATAAAAATGTCAGAGGCTATGAGGTGAACTGAATTATTACAAATGCTTAACAGAATAATGCTTAACTTTTACAATACAGATATTCCATAAATTGATCAATAAAAATGTATTATCTTTGACACCAAGAACTAAGGTGATTACATTCTAATCGTATTGAAATAAAAAAACTCTCAAAAAACATTCCGAAGACATTTTATGAATAAAAATATAAACAACTAAAATGCTTTGAGAAGTATTTAAATGTTTGAACATCAAGTGTGATTATAGAGTTTTTTCAACTTTAAAAGATATTCTTTCCTAGAGTCTAATCTTTTTAAAATATTTACACAATATGCGTATCTCCAGATGACGTATCTCTTAAATCTAAATAGAATAAATAATTCAATTTTTTTTAATGCAAAGCACACTCACACTCTCATTTAACAGTAACAAGTACACTAGAATGAAGCATGTTTGGTAGAATGTATTCTGTACTTTTAGTAAAGAGATGAGGAAATTTGGAAAATTTGGGGAGTGATATGTTAATACCTTCCACATCAACCACTGTTCAATGCAGAAAACCAAATTAATTGTCAGGTTGATGAATAGATTTACTCTGGGAAACAAGTTACAAAATTGTAGAAGTGAAAGTTCAAAGAGGACTGGGATAAAATCATTGAAGGAGTTCAGAACCCTGAGGACAGACTGTGTAGTATTTTGGACACCAGGAGCTGGACTACGTGCAATGGACCATGATAAAGGAAAAGTGCTATTATTGCCAGACACCACTCAAAACAGAGGGAGGTCAGGAAAGAGGAAGGAGGTGGCGAGAGACAGAGAAGGTGTGAGAGAAAAGAGAGTGGTAAATGGGCTGGAGGGAGAGAAAAAGATGGAGAGAGGGAGAGAGACATTGGCTTTTCCTGGTCCCATTTTTCTTCTATTAACCTCTCATTGTCTAGTTGGTTAGAAAGACTATTAAACATCATTGGGTTACATTCCTGGAAACAAAGTAAAGCAGGACAGTATAAGCCATCAATCCAAGAGAATTTGCAAAAGTATTTTACATGCTACATAAGGCTTGTGGGTATCTGATCAGTCTAGTCATTTTTTATTTCTATCCTTTACTCTGTAGAAACATCAAAGGAATTATGAATGTTCTACAAAGCTGCCAGGGGCACACAAGTGTCAGTACATGGAGAATGCTTCCTCCTGATTATCATACCTAACACCCTCATTTGTTAAGATATATTTACTGTCTTGTTCTTTGCCTGTGGAGGTATAGTGCAAACTTGCCTCTTCCCAGGTAGATATATCTGGACTGTCATTAAACACCATCAAGACCTCCACAGGAGAAAAAGTCAGGGACTATCATAACCATTAATCAAGATTCTACCTGTTATGATTAGGTGGAACAATAGAGTATATAGAAAAAGCATCACATGGATGGATGCTTTTCAATGTATATAAAGCTAGGTTTGAATTCTACAGCTCTTTGAATCTCAATGATCCATATCTTGAAATGGCATTGAACGTAATTTTATCAGTAGATTCATCACATTATTAAATTAAATGTTTTCTAGGAGAAAGTTTACCAATTCAATACCTATCATTTTCTTAATTACTTTTATTCCATTTTAGGAAATGAATATAAAACTTATTTGAGTGATGTGAAATTTCACATTGAGTAGTTCAATAAAAATTATGTAATTTAAATTATATAGAATAGTGATTTTGTTTTGGTACCCAGCCCAGATATTTCATAAGTGTTCTCACAGAAAGATTTATTTAATCCTATGACTGTGGAGTGAATTTAAAGCTTTATCAAATTACACAATGACTAGAACCCAGTGTTATTGCTCTGCTGGTGAAATTACAGTCCTCCTGTAATTTAAGTTGTGTCTTGATGACTATTGCTTTTTCATGGTGCCTGGAAAAATCTTCTGAGAATTAAGCCCTAAGAGAGTCCCTCAGAGAGGCACTCTCAGCCTTCATAAATCTTCAGCTTATTTTTACTGAAGGTTCTTGTTCAACACAGATTCTCTTGAGATTTTCACAGAGTTGTGAACTCTGACAAGTCATGCATAACAATTTGCAATCTCAGAGAGTATTTGCTTGGTATTAGGATGCCTTATTAAATATTTCAAATTGGTCTTTAGAGACTTTCAAGTAAGTTCACTCTTTCTGCTTCTCATTGATATGCAACTTTATAAAATGTGTGCTATTTATAAAGCCATAGTAAAAAAAAAATAAATCAAGCAAGAAGACATGGCACAGGGCAACCCCCAAAGGAAGCAATACTTAAGTTTGATTGTAGAAAAGTATGTGAAAGATTTTTTTAATGTACTTGAATCACTCAGATTTATATAAAACATCAGCTGGGAGGCATTAATCCTCAGCATGGGAAACACTAAGTGTCTGCAATAAGAAATATTTAGTATGGAAATATTGTATAACAGATAGCTGCTGAAACAGTAAAATATAGTGCTCCTGCGGTAATATTTTTAATGGAAACAGTTGTAAAAACAAAGGCAGCTTTTATACATTTTAGAAAGTTTCCTCTAATGGGAAGTCAGTTTTGTACAGCAGGGGCTGTTTGTTTTATTTCTTTTGGTCAAATCCATGTAATTCCCAGAGAATGTTAAATTCATGTTTTAATATTTCTGGTGAAGCAATGAAAACTTAGACTTGACTTTATATGTCTTTGTTGGGAAATATAGATAATATTTTAATATTTTCTATGCTATGCACAATTTTATCACATGGCTTAAAGGAACAAATTGGTCTAATGTGGAAGATTTTCTCTGGCCTAAGTAAATATTAATAATCTTTTATTTAAACTCTTCATAAGAAACAATTCTTTATTCAAATGCCCAATAGAACTAATTAGTTTACTTAGAAAATGCCAACAGGTACCTGAAGTTTTAAAAAAATATATTAACCTCTATTCTTTTATTTTTTCTCACTTGTTCACCGTTACTTTTAATGACTGGTAACTTTAGAGTCTTGTTTCATATTCAGTAAAAAAGCACCCGTAAAAGATGAGGATAGGTGACATTTTTTCCCACTGAAACTATAATACAGTGCTTTATTTGCTAAGGCTGCCATCCTGATGTACCACAAACTGACTGGGTGGCTTAAAAAACAGAGAATTATTTTCTCATAAATCTAGAAGCTAAATTCCAAAATCAATGTGTCAGTAGACTCTTGGGCCCTCTGAAAATGCTAAGGAAGGGCATCCTACAGTTCTCCCATAGCTCCAGTGACACGCTAGGAATCTTTGTGTTATAGACAAGTCACCCCTACACCTTGACCTTCATGTGATATTCTCCTCTGTGTGCATGTATGTCTGTCTGTCTCCAAATTTCCCATTTTTGTAAGGATGAAAGTTACTCCCTTAGGGACTCACATTACAACAGTATGGCCTCTTTTAAACTATCCACATATTAGTAATGCTCTTTACAAATGTGAGCAGATAGTAAGGTATGAGCGATAGGAATTCAAAATGCACATTTTGAAGAGAAGCAATTCAAAGCATAACTCATATTTATTTATCTTTGCTCTGCTTACCTCAATCTCATCCTTTAAATAATCATTTAATCTATGTTTCCCTTTCTATTTTTTTCTACTTTTCTTCCGGTTCCTCATTTCACTTGTTACTGAAGTCAAGTCAAAGAATGGACCTGTATCTTTTATAGAGAATACATTCTAAGTAGAGGAATAGATTTGTTTGGGTTTTTTTTTTTTTTAATTCTTTAGCTTTCTCTGATTTTCACTGGAACATTTGCTGTTTTAGTGAACTTTTTACTGTTGTGACCAAAAGATCTGGCAAGGATAATTAGAGAAGAAATAGTTAGTTGGGACTCACAGTTTCAGAGCTCTGAGTCCAGAGTGGCCAACTCCATTGGTCTGGGCCTGAGGTGAGGCAGAACATCATGGAGGAAGAGTCTGGTGGAGGAAAGGGACTCAGGAGACAGCACCAGGGAGCAGAGAGAGACTAAGTTCCACTCACTAGAGATAAAATATAAACCCCAAAGCTAGGTCCCCAGTGGCCCACCTCCTCCAGGCGTACCCTATCTTCCTGCAGTTACCACCTAGTTAATTCTTAGCAGGGGATAAATGCAGGGATTAGGTTAAGACTCATGACAATCATCTCAGTGCTGAACATTTTGCATTGACTCATACATGAACTTTTGAAGAACACATATCTAAACCAACATTTGCTCAGATACTACTTCTCACATATTAAAAAGTACTTAGATTTAAGTCTGTATTTCAGGGTCAGAGCTACTTAAAATCCTAAAGATTTTATAAGGCTGAGATTTTCATAATTGTTAGTTTGCGGTTTGCTCTCTCTCCTGTTTTCTCTTTCCTGAGTCTCAATAACCCTTCTCTCTAAGAGTATTAGCATTTTTCCTATCAGATGAATGCTTTGATTTATATAATTTTATAATATCTTAGTCACATTTTTTAGTTTATTATACATTTAGAATCTGACCTGTGTAACTAACTATAGATTTTAATTTTTTTGTGTGTGAGGTCCCAGTGAAAATGCCTCCTAAGCCGACTTTCGTTTATAAGTGTCTACATAATGGCAAGCTCTGAACAAATTGGATGGATGACTATTGAGTAAGGTTTAAGTGCTGTGGCATCACAAAATCCTTAATATGCTATAATTATAATAATCAAACTTATTAGTGGAATAGGTAGTTATATATTCAACAAGCTTTGTCAACTTTATGGTTGAAATTAAACAAGCCACAAAGTTTAGTGCTATGCTTAGAAAACTCTCAATTAATGGAGTAGCCTTGAGGTAAGAGCATTTCATCCTTTTTAATAATTTTAATTTTGAGATCATTGTTGATTCACAGGCAATTATGGGAAAATATGAAAAAAATATTTGTACACTTTACTTACTTTCCCAAATAATAACATCTTGGGAAAAATAAAATAAAAATATTGCCAGGTTACTGAAATGATGTGATCTGACCATCTTATTGAGACTTTCCTACTTTCACTTGTACAAATTTCTATGTGTACATAAGTATTCTTACTTCTCTGAAGTTCCATATATATATACCTGAATATTTGCATTCAGAATTCTCAGCAATTTCAACATCACAATTACTCTTATTGACATTTAATTACAAACCTACCACCATCCAATCCCTGTTTCCAAACTTTTGTCAACTACAAATCTGATATCCATTTTGTAAGTTTTGTCTATTTCAAGAATTATAAATAAATGGAATTGTATAAAGAAGAACCTTATGATATTGACCTTATGGTAACCTGAAGATACATTCAAGTTGTCATATGTCAATAATCTGTTCATTTTCATTTATATTGTTAACTAACATCCAATACTATGAATGCAGCATAGTTTGCTTACCAGATGTTCTATTGAGGGACATCAGGGTCATTACTGGTTTGGGATTATTACAAGCAATATTTCCATGAGTAATTTTTAAAAGATTTTGATGTGAATGTGAGCTTTAATTTTTTTTAATATAAATGTCTCAGTATGATTTGCTGAGTTGAATTGTGAGTTTAGCTTTGTAAAACACTTCCAAGCTCGCATATTTTTACCAGCAGTGTACATATAATCCTGTTTTCAGCATTTCTGGCAGAGTTTAGTGTCAAGATTTTGTTTTATTAGTCTAAATTTTGAGATTATTTTTAGATATAATATAATCTTCTCTTCTCTTTGTGAATATGGATAATTACCAAAATTATATTTCTTCATAGAGTCTAGATGTGAAATACTACTAAGTTGCAGGCTATAGTCATAGTATGTTATTAAAGTCCATATCCATATATGACCTGCTAACAAGAACTGTCAGTTGAACTTCTTATACCAATGCTCTCAAATTTTCTATTATCCCTGATATGACAGAACAAGTTTTCAATAATGTAGTTCTGAATTTTAACATGGAAATGCAAGTATTGTAGCTGTAGAGATATTAGATCCTAAATCACTAAAGTATTTATAAAATTCAAAACTGAATATTGTGAATATTTTCATAGTCAAGTGTCAGAATGAATAAAAAAATTTTATACATATTATTGTAGCAATATATTGTTTGATACATAACTCAATTGACAGGTAGAATTTTTCTAGTTAATAAGAATAAAATACTAAGTATGCATTATTAGATGATTCATCAAATGCATTTCATCGGTAAATGAGATCTCTTACTTCCTTCCACAATGAAGGTATATAGCTCTTAATAGGTAGTTGTCATGCTACACCTAGTTTTCATTTAAGAATAAATGAAATATAATAGGTATGTATTTGATTTTCAAATTGCATCAGATAAATAAGCACAATAAAGCCAAAATAGTAGGTCCATAATATTAGTGCATAAAATATGGTATTTTAAAGTTTGTAAATTATTTTTTTAAAGGGAAAAAAAGAGAGAATAGATTTTATGTATTCACCTGCTTTTTGTTTCTCTGTCCCTTATTTGTGTATGTGATGCTGGGGTTTAAACCTGGGTCCTTGCACATGCCAGGCAAGCACTCCCACTACTGTGCCACCACTCCAGCTCTCGCAAATTACTTTAAATTGTATTTTAATATGCAGTGTCACAGGTATATTATGATACCTCTTTTAGAAAGATCATTTACGTCAGCTCTAAGTAGAAGCCACTAAAGGAATAAGATTTGAACAACCAGCTGTGAGACTCATTGTCTAGGCAAGATATATAAAAGCATATGAGTGGTGGGAAATAACTTGAATGGCTGTTTTGAAGCCACTGCTCATTTAGTTCAAGCTTACTCGTCTTTCCACCTGAAACACAAACTATTCCATCTGCAGTTTCCTGAACAGTCCTGGAACGTGTGATGCTCGCCTTAGGCATATCCTTTTTGAAACCACACAGTTAATACCCATGTGATTTATAAGCATCAGTACAGTACATACATCCCCTGGTTATGGTTGAAAAACATCTCTCACATTAGAGGGTCATAGGAAAATATCAGAACTGGTGCTCTCTTTTGGATTTTTATAACAAAAAATATTTAATACACAGAATTAAGAACTGAATTTAGTCAGACATTCATTTAAGCTTCCCATAGATATTTAAGCATATCCATAATCTGTGTTCAGATTAATCATGCACAAAATGCACAAAATGACATCACACACTAAAATTTGTTTTCCTGAATGCACAGGTACCTCTGTTCTACAGGTGACAGCTACTGATGCAGATGACCCTACCTACGGAAACAGTGCTCGAGTGGTTTACAGTATTCTCCAGGGACAACCCTACTTCTCCGTAGATCCTAAAACAGGTCAGTGTATAAACTAATTATTTTTGGCCAAGTTCTTGCTGTTTTCAATGAGTTTTTTATTTCTAATCATTCTTCTTCATCAGATATTATATTTTGGCACATTCAAATTTTCTAATACAATATGATGAGTAGAGAGAATTACTTCTTTAATATTTTGGTTATCATGTATTTACCATTATAAAACAATTTATCTTTGAATATTCCTATAATATTTAACTCAAAATCATTTAAAACAAATATGGAATATTATATATACATTGAATGAGATCTTCAAACTATTTTTTAGCTATTGAGTTGAATTTTTATACAAAGAAGAAAAATGTTTCATTAATATATTTTCATGCTTATATTTGAATTTAGTTGTCATATAAATTATTTGGCACACACACATATATATATATACACACACACATATATATACATATAAACACACGCATATATATAATATATGCATAATTATATTAAAGGTACCGATATGTTCTTCAATTCACATTTTTCATGATAAGCAAAATTCTTCAGCCATCAGATACTTTTTTTTAAAAAAAGAAATTAACCAAGAATTGCTCCAAAGACCTATAAATATAAATCCTGCCCTCTTTCCTCCATTTATTCTTGGCATAATCTTTTAAAATTGAGAATGAAAAGTACAGGTTTGTAGTTTCAGCATAAAACAAAAACTGTTTAAAATCACATATTCTTTGGGGTGTAGTAGCAAATACCTGTAAACCCACCACTATGGAGAATGAGCTGAAAGATCGCACCCATGTTTGAGGCCTACCTGGGAAAATTAGTGAGACTCCATCTTAAAATAATAATATACAAGAAAAAGGGCTGGGGCTATAGCTCAGTGTAGGGCTTCTTTGGGTTTAATACTCAGTACTCCCCAAGAAGTAAATGAATAAAACTAAAAGCACTAGTGCTCCTTGACAATAATTTTGTCAATAGAATCTTGGAATATATATATATATATATATATATATATATATATATACATACTCACACACACACATGCATATACACACAGACAGTATATGTACACACACCGGTATTTTTGACGAGGCAGGTGTTCAATAACAAGCCAGTCTCAAGTTCTGTTAGACTTTCAAGGCTGTGTTGCATGACATCCGAGGCTCAGAAGCTGCAGGATTTTACAGCAGCTCCCCACATGCGTTCTGGTCATGTGGATGCACTCTGAGTCTGATTCACCTGAGAAACCCTCAAAAATGGCACAGCCCACACTTAACACATAAGAAAGTCCTGTTCAGCTTCAATACTCGTTATCCTCACGTAATCAGGTGGCACACCACTCATGTTTTATGCAAGTCTGCTCCATGCCTCCAGATTGCAGCTTTGTTTACCAATTGCGGGATACAATGAGGTACATCCAACTAAAACAATTCAATTCCTGAGTGTACTCTCAAAATCAAATACCCCTGGATTGTTTGCAGGAATTTTGTCATTATCGTGTTTACAAGAGGATTTGACTTAACTTGCCTTCTTTCCTTCCCTGAGATGCTGAAACTGGCAAGTTCCCTGCCAAAAACAGACCTCAGACATACTGCTGGACTATTCCCTTCCCAGAAGCAAGCAGTGAACAACCCTCTAGCTCTAAGTGTAGGAGTGAAGGGCACACACACATACATATGTGATCACACATGATATGCATATTAATTATGGGACAGATTGTAATATAGCTTTAAATGAAGTAAAATAGAAGTTGAGAAATACTAAAACAAGTAGCACAATGTAATCTGAACTTAATATGTATTCACAAGTTATTTTACTTCTGAAGTACTCTACAACATAATTGAAACATTTATTTTGCTAGCATAGTAATCAAAATGATATGACAAAATTATCCATTATGTTTGTCCATGTTATCAATTAGGTGGAGGAATTTAGTATTAGTTTAAAAACTCAAATTAACTCATTAGTTGATACTGATACTACTCATATTGCTCATTTTGTTCTGTTTTTCACGCCACCGTGTTTCTGTACATATCATTATACATAACCAAATGTTTCATCCTAGATAAATGCTATATTTACTTGGTAGATTATTGCTAAAGTACAGACACCTGCACACAATACATTTTAACTCTGTACATTTACTATGCATTTGATTGGTTAGCAAACAAACATCACTTCTGGGTGTGCGTGTGTGCACGTATGAATGTTCACACACGCTTGCGTGAGCACATGGTTTGCATGTGTGTGTGTAGGTGTTCATTTGCAACAGCACAACAGGCCTCTGAGAACAGTGTTTCACTAGTGCTGGACTCTGCTGTTTGTTCTTTATTGGAAGCAAATACTTAAATAGTATACTTTGGAAATAAAAATTTCATTTGGTCATATATATTTAGTATAGATTAAGTAAGTACTTCATTAATGACCCAAAATATTTATCTAAAAAATAAGTAGATGGTTATTCACTTTATGCTGCATGTAATTTTTTATTTGTTATTGCATTTCTTAGCTCCTCTCTTTAAGTGGTATGATGCACTGAATGAAATGCACATTCACAGATCTACTGTCAGCAGTACACAGGCTAATGCATTATGGTAAATGAAATTATGGATATATAATATAGTATGTCATTAAGGGAAGAAAGAGTTTTAAGGATCTTTTAAATATGCAAATGTGTTAGGGAGTTAGTTATTTGTAGAAACTGTTTAGAGGAGTTATAAAATACTCATTCTCTTCAAAGCTAAGGCTTTTTTTGGCCATTTGGCTAAAAAACTTTATTACCATGCAATTAAACTTGCTCAGAACTAATGAATTTTTTTGAAGCTACAAATAAATGACTAGAATAAAATCCAAAGAAACACACTGGAAATTAAAGAATCAATTGCTTTAAATGAGATGATATACGAAACGTGGGGATTCTAATCATTTATTAAGGTCCATTTTAATGCCAACTAATTCCATTCCCATAATCACAATGATCCCATCTCAATGTGTGTTCAGTTACTTTCATTGACGATCATCTATAATAAAGCTTAACTTTTGTCCCCAAATAGAGATGAGAATGCTTATGACTAAAACCAGTATATGCATTACCTTGTCTCCATTATATTAAAACATCTGTGTGCACACCATCATGATTTTCTAATAATAAACAATGAGACCTTGCCCTTTTATTATATAAATTACCTCTGAATGGCTGCATTCAAAAATACTTACGTGACTGTTGAGTTAGCATACTATTCAGAACTGATTTAATATTCTCTGAACATTGTTTGCCTGGAAATCCCATTAATCAGTATCGTGAAACACAGATCTTATGAATAATTTATTACACTGAGTACCTTTGGTTGAGGTAACTATGGCATGATTTTGCTCACCATGAGACTGTGCAATGAAATATCCAAGAAATATAATATTTCTGACCAAATTAATGTAAAGAAAGCATTTTTTTAGAGATTGAGGAAAACAGCTCAACACTGAAGACCACTAAACCTGAGAGATACTCTGAGAAAGTTGCTAAAAGAGAATGTTGTATTAAGTGCTCAGAAAACCAAATGGAAGAGAAAGATGGAATGATGTCTGTTCACTAACACAACTCAAATATCAAGCCTAGTCCAATTAATGTTGTATATTATTAAAACAATATGCTCAAGATTTCTTTTTAGAAAGTGAACTATGTTTTTGGATGATGACAGCAGAAGTTGAATGATCAAATTGCTACAAAAGGAACCAGTTTCCTTAACTTAAGCAAAAGAGCTATAAATCCATAGGTGTCATCCTAGGCCCTTGAGGTTAGAATGGAAGAATTATTTAAAATGCCAGTGTGCAGCTATTAATTGAGAAGGAGAATCTGTCTCATGATCATTACCTCAAGAGTCACTTGGTGATTTCCTCACCAGCTGCTGCATGATCAATAGCTGAGAAAGTATTCCATGCTCTTTTTGGTAGTGCATGTAACCAACTTTACGTCTGCTCCCACTTCACACAAATATATTGACTTCACCTGATGGTCAGCTAAAAGAAAAATTCAGAATCTGAATGAAAACCTGAGGTCCAGAAAAACAGAGGCATAGACTGGCTTACAAAATCATATGTCCAGTTCACTTTCAGTTGTTTACAGTGCTAAAAGTGGTGAATATCAGCTCTTTTGTGAATAACTAGTGTGAAATGTTGTCCAACATTTGCTTAAATTGTACTGTGTTAAACTTTGCCACAAATGTAATAAAACTTCTGGACAATTTATTCATTTTAATGTTTGTATACTTATATTTTAAATTGACACATTGTTTCTATACAATATTTGTGTATCTATTACTAACAAGTGTAAGAATATTTAGAAAATGTTGCAAATAAGACACTGATAAATGTTATATTTAGTTTTTACATAAATAAAGAACAAAAGCATAGAGGCTGCCTTTAAATAATATACAGAGGGCATTATACATCCTTTATAAGCACTCCCATTGCCTTTTAGGACTTGAATGATTTTTGCTATGTGACATTAAAAGAAAAGAATACACATTAACGTACAATATCAGTCAAATCATTCACCTAACAAAGCCAAGCAGATGTCATCAAATAAAATACTCTGCACCTAGTAATGATTCTCAGTTCCAAAGGTACAAGTCATATTATTACTAATTTTGATATGACATTATTTTAAACATAATGAAGAAATGGTTTACTGGATCTTTCTACCAAAAGATTAATATGATATTTAGATTCAGATTACAGCTTATATAATTTTAATGTAAACAGTGAAATTTATGTATTTTTTTCTATAAAGATATTTGATTGCCAAACAACTTGGGTATACTTTATGTTCAAATCTTAGAATCCTAAGTCTTTTATTTGTCTTTTATTAAAGTGATCAATTGCAACATTTATGCTCCTGTATAAATAAATAAATATATATATTTATTTATGATGAAATGGCCTCAATTTCATGGGAAAAAAACATGTAAAGCTTTTATTTTAGTCTGTGAGAAAAAGTAGGTATCAGTAAATATCTCTTGTTATCCCCTTTTTCCTTGTAGATTTGAAGAATTTCCAAAATTACTATATGACAGACTATCAGGACAGTTTGAAATAACCTAATCTAAAATAGAAAAATAAAGAGTATATTGTAAGGAATACTTATTAGTTCAAATAACATAGATTTTATAAGAAGAGTACAATTTATTCATTTTAATGTTTGTGTACTTATATTTTAAATTGGCACATTATTTCCGTACAATATTTGTGTATCTATTACTAACTAGTGTAAAATTTATGGTCTCATGCAGTAAAATTTCTTTGCAAACATTTTTAAAATGAATTTTACAAAAATCAAAGGTTAGAGAAATACACTATTAGAGAGTTTATAATGGTAGTTTAAAAGAAGATAAAAGTTAAACAGTGCAATACTCAACCTATTATCTTCAAAATTGATTGTTCTGACTCAGAACAGTGTGTACATGAGACATACTAGCACACTCTTTTTGAAACAATTTTTAACGTACAGCCACCACACTAGCTTTGCTTCTCCAAGAGGACCTTTCCTGAACATCTTGCAGTCAAGAATCAAGCAGCTCTGATAATGGACTCGGGAAGATCTCAATGAATCTTAGAACGTAACGGAGAGCAAGATTTTCCGAATTCCTGCCTACTTAGTGTAATGAAATTAGACTCATCAACATTTTCAGTTTTATTTATTTTTTTAAAGAGAGAAAAAGAGAATGATTTTTTTTTATTTTGTTTTTCATGTGGCTTTTATTTTCTGAAACTTTGTTGTGTACATGGTGCTAGGGTTCTAACCCACGTCCTCATGCATGCCAGGCAAGCGCCATACCCACTGAGCCAATGCTCCACCCCCAACTAGTGAATTCTATTAGATACTAATGTCTGCTCTATGTCATGCTTTAATTTTGAATAATTTTCCTGAATTTAATTTCATCTTAAAGAAATGACGAAAAATACTATAATTAAGGTCATTATGAATGTTTGGAACAAAAGAAGCAAAGTGTATTTTAAAAAATTATAGATTCCAATACTCATTTCCTGTAATTCTATGTGAAAACCTATTTTCCAACTCTTTACTTCCCCCATTCACTATTAAATATTTAATAACTATGAAAGTTTTGAATTAAAAGTCCACAATATTTAAAAAATATAAAGAAGAGTCTACAGTACAATATGTTTGGTCAATTAATCTGCTTCATAGTTCATTCCAAACTAGCAAAACAAAGACAGTAATATTTGTTGGCATGAATAACTACAGATACACTTTAAAATAGTTTGTTACAATTGGATATATGATCATCAAAATCAGTTAAATAACTCAAATGCTAAAGACCTTTCTTCTTTTGCAGAAAAATGGATTGCATTAGTGCAAAGTTATGGCATAGTGTCAATTTATTGAAAATAACATTTTCTCATTTCATCTTCTTTAGAACAAAATTATAAAATGCAGCAGTTTCTGATCTACAGCAAACTTTATAGAGGTCATCAACTGCAGAAGAAAAATCCCATTATCTATAGCATTTAAGAAATAAAGAATTAGTGAAGTCTATTAGATATAATGTTGTATGCTCCATGTCAGTTTCTCATTTTGCAGTTCCTGTAATCACTCTGCTTTTCCTTGATGCAGCAACATGCACAATTTAGATTCTAGATTTTCAAGGCTCCCTATTGCTTCTAACCTAATTCTGGACAGTGAGATATAAAGAAAGACCATTAGGAGGTTTTAGTAAAATTCTGATATCTTTATTTGATGCGAATTGTCCCTCCCTTAATTGCAGCATGTTCTGGATTGAAATACATATACAGTCATGAGAAGTGCAATAGCCATCTCATGATCATGTGCCAAAAAATACACAAGAGAAAATGACATGCAAGAACTGCTGATCACAAGGACCTCAATGAAGTCACTTTGCTGAGGTCATTCTTATGTTCAAGTGCACACAATGCTGAGACCTGCGACTTCCGAAGTGTTCTTTGCACATTAATGAGTCTCCTCATGGGGAAATACAAGGCCAGCAGTATTAGCATCCTCATTCTACATTTTTTCTTCTCAACCCAAATCTGTGCTGTAGGTGAGCATGTTACTCTTCAAATATGAGGAACCATTTTCAGTGCCAGTACCACACAGGAAAAGGAGATTTTTCACACTGAGTAAATTAAATATGAAGTAATAATCATTATGGACCTTTAGGGGAAACAGAATAAAACCAGACTGTTTTCTCTATTTTATTCAGAATGCATAGTTTAAAAGTAATTTTATTGCCATATTGAAGTGGCAAAATATCTTACAGACACTGTAGATGTCAGATATCTTTCCTACTGTGCAGCAATGAGATAGATACATCTTGATGATGTGAATGGAATATCTCTCAGATATAATTGTTATAGGTATTATTCTAATGAAATGAAATTATAGATCTGTCCTATTCTTGTTGAACTACTCATTTTGGCCTTAGATGGAATCAGTAAAATGGAATTAGCATGACTTGTACATTTATGTGAATTTTAAGATATGTAAAATGAAATTAAAACTGTTAAATGAGAGAATTTGGATTCTCTTTTTCTATCTCTCTTGAAACTAATGAGTTATTACCAGGAGGAGATAAATCATTTCGTTAATGACAAAAAGATGGTTTTATCTCTATATATCAAAAGGATAATATCCAATACCAATCGATTATGATGTTTTATATTATGTGTTTCTAATAAAAAATAAATGTATTTCATTGTCTTCCTCAGTGACATCACTCCAAGGGTCCTATATCTCAATAATAACTATTGACACACAAAAAATGGGGAATTATTTTCTTGGTATCTCATATCTTAAGCCCATAATCTAGAAAATGTAATAGCTCCTTGATATTTATTGCTGAAGATCAAATTGTTAAAACAGGAAACAATGCAATTATCTCCTTAGTCTTTCAACCCACTTAAATATAATTCATGGGATAATCATTGAGCAATTTACTTCCCTTTTGCTTTAAGCTTATTTTAAGCCACAATTTCCTTTCTCTGTCCCAGAATGAAATATTCTGAAATTCTACTGACTCCTTTAGAGTCTTCTGGATCCAAATATTTTAGATATGTAATATTCATGTCTTGTCATAAGGTATCTCATTTGAAAAATGTATAAAATAATCCTCCCAAACTTTGTATGTCCAAAGAGCATGACTTGTACATTATTTTTCCATTTAGACTGTTACTGTTCCTGACTTCCTTTTTCAGGCAAATTCCCGCTATATCCCTTGATTCCCTGCACCTCTTCAGTTAACAGTAATCTCACTGATCTTTGAGTGATTTGTTTATCTCATAAAACACATCAAGAACTATTTTTGCTCAAAAGTTTTCTTTTTATTTTCTCTGCTCAGCAAACTCTTCAAATACATGAATGTCAGGCCTTACAGAACATTTTGTACATGAATGTATGATCTTAATAATCTTATTAAAGACATATTATATAGCTCTGACTTATTTTATCTTTTTACATTTTTCATTAATTTTATTAGTTCATTTTAGATATATATGATGTTAGGGTGCATTTTAATATGATTGTACAAACATGGAATGTAATTTACTCTAATTCAGTCCCTAGTACTTCCTGTTTTCCTCCATGCCTCCCTTGCCCTGTTCCTTTCCTGGTCCTCTATCAATTTTTCTGCTGTGTATTTATAATATTTAAAAATTAATACTAACTTCTGAATTCCACTTGTGAATGTTCTACAGAAAATACATTATTCTCATTGTGAATTCTGATTTCTTAAAATTAGTGCTATCTTTATTACACAGTGTAATATTTATCTCAACTCTGGTCTCCTATAAACATCTGTTAACTTTTTTTCTTTTAGTCATGTGCCCTTCTAATTTAGGATTCTCCTCTAATGATTGCCAGATAATTAGTATTTAACAACTGTTCGAAAGCTAAGTACTTTGCACATCATAATAAATAAATTATTGTGGAGTCGCTGGGGCACAAAGAAATTTGCTGAGAAACAAAACTAATATATTTTGTATGCATGTAATTGAGAAATAAAGTCCTAGAATGTGAACCCCTCCAGGCCTTACATTATTCACTTTTGTATCTTCCATAATGATTAGTGCATTGTTTGACATGTAGTAAAAAACAGTATTTGTGTGGAAACAAGAAATCGCTTTTGGAAAGCGGTTTTCAAAATAGCATAAGTTTATAACATTAATGCTCAGATTATGTTATTACCATAATTACTTCAGCATTCAAATACTTCATGTCTTTCACATACTGATGTGCAGACAGTCTGAATGTCTGGAAAAGGAAAGAATAACAAAATTATATTTTTGAAATGATTTATATTTTTGTAGTTTTTTTTTTTTAAAGAGAGAGGGACAGTGAGAGAGACAGAGAAAGAGAGAAAGAACTTTATTTAATTTTTCACATGGCCTTAGTTGCTCCAACACTTAATTGTGTACATGTTACTGGGGTTTGAACCCGGGTCCTTGTGCTTGCCAGGCAAGTGCCGAAACCACTGAGCCACTGCTCCAGCCCCATTTTGTAGTTTTTAATACCTATTTTTTCTTTTCTTTGGTCTTATATTCCTTAATTTCAACTTTGAGAGGATAATGTCTTCTCTTTAAAATGTGCAGAAGTGGGGCTGGAATGGTGGTTCGGTAGTTATGGCGCTTGCATGGCATGCGCAAGGACACAGGTTTGAACTCCAGCACCATGTACACAGTGAGGTGTAAGAGCAACAGAAGCAACATGAAAAACTAAATAAAATGGATTCTCTGTCTCTATCTCACTGTCCCTATTTCTTTAAAAAATAAAATAAAATAAAATAAAATAAAATATGCAGAAGTGCCCCATGTCCTGCTCACTGCAGTGTAGGAAGAAAGGCTCACTCCTGCAGTTCTGAGATTCTGCTTAAGAGGAAGCCTGGGGACCTGACTCCTGATTGCAGCAGTAAGGGCTCCTTTCCTCTCTCTTCCTACTGGTAAACACTTACTAATTCTTCACTGCCCCAGACACTGCTCCTGCAGGCCATCTAGGGGGACTAGAGTTTTACTAAAGGTAGGGAATCAACTTGAAGCATCATCTGCTAAATATCTTCAAATTCCTCCTGCCACTGTGTCACAGGGAATTTTAAGGGTTCTTTTTATTTCAAAGGGTGACCTGTTTCCCTTACTTTCTTTTTGGACCACATTTTTTTTATTTGGTTTCCGTCTTTCAGTGTCCTTCAGAATGTTCCAAAGAAATGTAAATATTCTGCAGAATTGTTAGAAGCTTCTTCCACTTCACTTTTGCTCACTGACATGTATAGAAATTTTCTTCCTTCACACAACTATCTGATCAAATTCCAGGCCATCTTTTAAAACAAAACATTTGCCATTTCACTAACTAGCGATTTCTTCTTGCATACAAGATTTTTTTTTTTTTAAGAGAGAGGGACAATGAGAGAGAGCGAGAGAGAGAAGAAGAGAGAAATCATTTTTATTTAGTTTTTCACGCACCTTTCGTTGCTCCTAGACTTGGTTGTGTATGCGCTTTTGGGGTTTCAACTCACGTACTCATGCATGCCAGGCAAGCACCTTAAGCTCCAAGCTACTACTCCAGCCCTGTATAAAAGATTAAAAAAAAAAAAAATATATATATATATATATATATACACATATATATATATATATATATATATATATATATATTATGGTCACATTTTCTTTCTTTTTTACGTCTTTACCACCAGTGATCATTATTTACTATGTGAAAGTTTTATTGACCATAATCATAACCTCTTTTGCAATTCTCATTTTTCTTCTGTAATTTTTTTTCTCTTTTTCACACTCTTTTGTCCTATTTTAGTTACTCAGATAGGGGTTGGGAGTGAAGTTTAGTGGTAGGGTTTGATTCTCAACAATTTAACTACCAATTTTCCATGAATCTGATAACTGAGGAAGTTCACAAGATGTGAATATGTGAATTTTTAGGTAACTCTTAAGATAGTAATGGCCTACAGAATAGTTTTATGAGGAAAAAAAAAAAACCTTCCTCCTGGGCATGTTCAAGAGCATAGATTCACTTATGTGCCTCCAGTATACTCACACTTACAGAAGACCTGCAGGTGGCTGTCACTTCGTTTGTGATGCATTCAAACGAAGCAGAAGTGACTTAGATACAAAGAGAGGAGGGCTTTCTGCTCCAAATCCTTCCCTATATACATGCTGCAAACCACAGAAAATAAAAGGAAAAGCTAATATAAAATGTAAATGACTTCAGTAAATACTGTGATTAAGCTATATTTATCTGTATACATAGCATATACCTACACATGTGCATAAGTATATGAAATATATCTTAGTATCATAATGCAGCTACAGCAGTTGCCCCACATTCTTGAAGCATTTATTTCAACATTTATTCTTTTAATAAATATTTATGGTACCTTATATGTGGTGTTTCCTCTGCTCTCTGAGAGTTTATGGTGCTCTTTTGCTGTGACCATTTCTATACGCTGAAAATGCTTATCGCCCTGTAAAATTATCACTTGTAAACAAATCAAGCAACAGCATTGTGGTTGTCAAAATGGTTCATTGCTGTTCGCTTCCTTCAATCCTGCCAAACACTTGTTAGCTCCGTTCTCTAGGTGACTGCTTAATTGACTACTAGAAGTGCTTAGTGATAGGGGTTGCAAACCCAAAAGAACTGTCATTTTTTAAGGCATTTCTGGCTGTCTACACATAAATACAATAAATAAACTTGAATCCTTGGGACTTTCCGATTTACTTCAAGCCAGAAGAATGGAATTTCTGAAGCACATATACTTAATTTTAAAACTATTTTTCTCTCGCCAAAGTTTCTTTAGTACATAACATTGTATAGATAACTGTAATTATCAATCTTTCTTTACTTCAAGATTTTTCTATATTTGCAACACATTCTATTCTGGAATATTTTAAGTGGGGATCCTCAATGGGCAAAACAGAAAGTTCAGAGTGGAGCAGAAGATAGAATATTCAATGAGATAACACTAAAAAGTGGAAGATAGTGATTTTGTTTCAGTTTATTTTGGCATCTCTTTCTCAGTCTACCATATATTATTTATGATCTATTGCAATTCAATCATGCCTTACAGTATCTATGTAAGACAGTGAGTGTGGCTTCGTGCAAATAGCTAGCGATTGTTACTTCAGAAAATTAATTCATTTAATTAATTTGGAGTGTCTATTCCATTACCTCTAAAACTGGAAAACCAATAAGAACCTCATGTAATAACTATGGAGATAAGAAATAACATTCAATATATCTAGGATAGTTGCTAACATTTGCTTGATAGTCATTTTTTACATACCTACTTTGACTGATTTTCTTTTTATTTGTATTTCTGTAAGATCATTATGAACTATATGCTTCTTGAGACTGAACATAACTATTTTGTCTTTGTTTATCCACACTTCCTAGTGTACAATATTGCATTATGAAAAGTGGCTGAAAAAATCTCTGCTGGCATCTTATGTTATGGACATTCATCACAACAGAAAAATTGAATCTTAAAATGCCTGTTGGTTTAAATTTAATTTTCTCATCTCCCTAAAACTTTTCTCACCTTTGATATTATTTTCCATTTGCTTGCATGTGTTCCAATGAATATATTGCTATTGTTTTGCTCCATGTATAATACAGAATGGGTACTCTGACAAAGCAAGAAGTATGAAGTGGAACACTTGTCATAGGATCTGTTGTGCAGGATTATATGCAATCAGAAGCAATATGACTTTTGTGAGACATAAGATGCTGAGCACTTTTTGCACAGAGTTGAATCTTTCAATCCTTTGGAACATAAAACAATACAGGAAGAAATGCAGAAACCAATATCTGTTAAGATATCCTGAATGAATTGAATATGTAAAGTACTTTTAGTGTTGTGTTGGTTTGGGGCTGCTTTTAAGAATATTGTAAACTGCATGGCTTAAACAACAAACATTCATTTTTCATTGTATGGTGGCTGGAAAGCAGGAGAGCAGGATGTCAACGTGGTCTCATTCTTCTGAGAGTTTTCTTCTGGGTTTACTGACGGCTACCTTTTATTGTAGCCTTACAGGGCAGGGACAGAAAAATATTTTTTCTCATATCTTTTATTCCCACATCTTTTATTGGTGAATTATTATTGTACATAATGATAGGATTCCCTGTTATATATTCATACATGCACTCAATGTAATTTGGCCAATACCCCTCCCCAGCACTTGCCCCTCCTCACCTGCTTCCATCTCCTGATTCCTTTCTTCCTCTACTGAGCTCTCTTTATTTTTGTTTTTGTTTTTCTTTCCGTTTTTTATTGATTGCATGAGAATTATTTAATATCTTAAAGGTGCATACTGTTTGTCTCCCCTTTTTCCATTCCCCCTTTCCCTTCCATCCCTCTTCTTAAAAGGGCACTAATCTCACTCATGAGGGCTCCACTGGCATAAAATAATCACCTCCCAAAGTTCCCATCTTCAAACACAATCACATTGGAGATCAGAGCTTCAAAAAAAAAAATTGGGGGATTACAGACAGCCAGTCCATAGTGAATATACCAATAGTTCTTCAGGATACTGAATATGATGTAAAGCACGTGAGACAGAGTCTGCACATCATCCAGAACTTTACTCATCTTTGGATATATTTCAAGCTAATGAGGAGCATGGGTGAGCAAGCAGAGCCCATTGCAGAAAATAAGTGTGATAGGGGAGGAACAGTGTGCATGGTTGAGTAAGCTTGTGCCCACATACGTGTTGAATTGCTGCTGAATTAGCCCATTTAAAAAATAAATAAAACTTTATTCATTGCTTATGTATTTCTGTGGTAGGAATAAATCGAAGATCACGCTGGAATATAGATGCTAGTTGGACTCAGAGGAATGTGATTAGGGTTCAGTTGGTGCTGTACTCTTCTATAGAATAGGAGGATACTTCAGTTGTGCTTGGGACCCGAGAGAAGAAAACTAGACTGACACAAGAATTTTAAGGAACATTTATGAAGGAAATGACCATTATGTCTTATACTGACAACTTGTAATTCTAGGAAAAATGGAAAGAAAAATCAGAGATGATGATTCCCTGCAGTCCAAAGGGTGTAATCACTTATTCAATCTCGTCAACATACATCAACTCTGAAAAACACACATTTAGAGTTTGCTCACCTGTTTTCTTTTTCCGTCCTCCCTCCAGCTTTGTTCGATGGGTTATTGAACTATACATACTGTTTAATTTTATTTTTACACATAGATAAGCTATTATATTTTTGGTGAGTAGAAATATTGTCTATTTTCAAATGGTATTATAGTAGTTCCTATTATAAAGCATTTTACCTATTCATAAGTTTGGGTTTATTGCAATTTTAAGTATTATATTACAATTGAAACATAAACATTTAAAGATCATTATATAACTTTTAGAAATATTTTATTTATTTCTTGAGTCACGTTAGTCTTTGGTATAGCCACAATCCATATCTAATATTGAAAATCACTAGATGTCCATTAGATTCCAATGTCTACTATCATTATTTATTATTATAATTTATTATCCTATATAACTATTAGTCATGTTATTCTCTATATCTATTGTAATATATATGGATTATAGAAAAAACAATAAAACTTTGTTCTGAATGTGCAAATTTACCAGTTGATAATAGTGTTCATAGGGAAATCATTGGACCACATCAATCATTTCACAGAGATAACGAATAATGTCACTGACCATGGAATATAGGCCATGTTATCTGTTTGCCAAATAAATACAGCTGTTTCCAGAAATGATAAAGTTGGCCCTGAGTTTGCTATTACATATATAAATAGACATAGATAGACATTTTTTGAGGTTGAGAAATTACAACATTCACAGTATTTAAACATGTTTTGAGTTACCATGAACAGAAAGAAGATTCCGTGTGGATTTCCACAGGAGTCTCTGAGTAAGAGATCCAGAGTGGGTCACACTAGAAAATGCCTTCCTATCTAGGGTCCTTGTTGATCAGAGAAATACAGAGACATAACCCTGAGCAGGCACTGTGAACACTTGGGTGGACTGACTCTGTTCTCTCTCTCTCCAAACACACAGGATTCTCTCAAGCCTCTTAATACTTTGCCTAGCATAAGAGTCATTAGGATGAAAGTCTTTCAATTTTCATTCTTGTGATTTAAAAAAAAAGTTTGATTTTCTTTTGTGCTAGAAATGCAGACCTTTTCTCTGCATATTATCTTCCTTTGTTCAAAAAATTTGAGTCTTTTCCAGGAATACTCAATCATGCCACTAAATCAACTGCTATTCTGATGTTTTTCCAAATGTAATGTAAGAATATATCAAAGTTTGTGAAACAACCTTTCCTAAAGTGATCCACATTTTTCAATTTTACTAACACCAAGAAGAGAAAAATGAAATTCTATAAACCACACATTAAAGATTCAAATACAAACCTCTTATAATAACCAATATGCCTCCAGTCAAAATGAATACATATTTAATAGACTCTCTTGCATCTAAAATATAATTTAAATAATACATCAGTTTTTATAGGTCTATTAACATGAATTATGTGAAATATTTAACTGAGATTGATTTGTAGCTAATTATTCTCATTCCAAATATGCTGTGATTTAATTTCTTTTTGCATTTGAAAAGTTGGAAAAACACCTATAACAACTTCTAAATATTCACATATATGTGGAAGATGGGTTATATTTTAGAGTATAAAATAGGTGATATCTTCTACTTTTATGCACTTTTTATGGTTTTGTTAAAAAAGAAACAAATGTTACCTTATATATTTTAGTAGAAGCCTTATTTTATTGCGTAACTCATGTAAAAGAAAACTTGCTCATATTAAGAATCACTGCAACCAGTTTACCTATTCCAATAGAATTTTCGCCATCCTGCTATGAGCATGACTCATTGTGTGTTAAATATTGCTCAGTTAATGGAATAACATCAGTGACCAAATCGTTGACAGGATCTTCATTCTCAGATGGCTTCGATTTATCAGGAAACAAAGTCAAAACTTCCATACCGACATTCACAGTTATTCAAATAAATTATATCTACCTTTCTCCACTACTATAGGAAAAATGTATGTGATCTCTTTAAATTTTCCATTTTTAAAAAATATAAAATGCAATCTTATTGAGAACAACTAGGTACTCCCTATAATCTCTCCACAGATGATAATTGGTGTTCACAACAGGTTTCAATAAAAAATATTTTTACTGGTGACTGCTTGGAGACAAATTCAGTCTTCTTTATCACAAAAGTTTATGTAGATTACAGTGTATCATTATAAACACCACAGCACAACTTTCCTAATAAAATATTCTGACACAACTCCTTTTAGATTTATCATGCATATAATTTTAACTTCCAAATCGAAATGCAAGTTATAAAAATAATTATTTTGATAATTTGTTTACAATAAAAAGCCTATACTTAAGCTAATGGATTGATTAAAAATTAATTAAATTACATGAAATTGTGACCACCATAAACTATTAAAACATGTTTAGGCTGTAAAAATAAAATACCAACTAAGGGTTGGTTTTTCCCAAAGATATTTATATAGTATAAGAAATGTGATCCTCAATAAGTAATATATTATGGGTTACTGCAATGCTCACAAATAGTCTAGAGTCACTACATTTTTGTAATCCTTGAAAAAAAGCAAGTGATTTTCTTTATAATTAAATGTTTCTTTCCAGGATTATATGTTCACAAATATTGGTTAGCAAAAGTCCTCCAAATTCCAATAAAAATTCTACATTCAACTTTGCTCTTAGATTTCTGAATTAAAATGCAATTATTTGAGATGTGATATTTACATTTTATTGTAAATCCGGATATGACTTGAAATGGTAAAACTTTGGTTGAGATCTGAGAAGGTTATGGATGAAGAATTAGTAGGTCCAAATTAGGATAATGATTTTTTTTAAAGAAAGAGGGACAGTGAGAGATGGATAAAAATGTTTTATTCCTGCTGCTCTATGAAGAGTAAATCTACCTTGTATCCTAATAACCATAGGTTCATCTCCAGAATCATGCATGCACGTGCACACGCACAGACACAGACATATGCACAAATATTACCCTAAATTTCTGCCAGAATAGCTGTGATCATTTAAAAATATATCCATAAGTGTACACATATGTGTGCATGCGTGCAGACACACACACACACACACACACACACACACACACAAATACTCAAATACTGGTGTTTGAGGCAAATGTATATGTTTGACAAATGCTCACATAAACATATTAAAGTTCTAAATAAATCAATGGATTAAAATTACAATATACTCTAATGGCAACACAGAAATACTGTAACACAAAGTAAATAAGTGTTGAATAAGTAACAATTGCCAGGCATAGTGGTGCACAACTGTAAACCAGTGACTTGGGAGGTTAAAGAAGGAGTTTTTACTCAAATAGTGGAAATTGAATAACTACCTCTTAAACAAAGGATGGGTAAAAGAGGAAATAAGAGCAGAAATTAAGAAGTTCTTGGAACTGAACGAGAATGGGGAAACAACATACTGAAATCTCTGGGACAGTATGAAGGCTTTCTTAAGAAGTAAGTTTATAGCACTGAGTGCATACATCAAAAATCTACAAAGAGGTCAGATTAATAGCTTTATGCTTCAACTCAAACGACTACAAAATGAGGAACAATCCAACCCCAAAGCTAACAGAAGACAGGAAATTACCAAAATCAGAGCTGAAATCAATGAAAATGAAAACAAAAAACTATACAAACTATTAACAAAACTAAGAGTTGGTTCTTGAAACAGTGAAAAAAAAATCGACAGACTCCTTGCCAAACTCACCAAAAAGAAGAAAGAAATGAAGCAAATCAACAAAATCAAAGATGAAATGTGGATATCACCACAGACTCATTCAAGATCCAGAAGATTATCAGAACCTATTTTGAAAATTTATACTCTGCCAAGTTTGATAACCTGGAGGACATGGACAGGTTTTTGGACACACACAACATTCTCTCTTTAATACAGGGGGATATTGAAAACCTAAACAAACCTATCACAAATAGAGAAATTGAAAAAAGCAATCAAAGCTCTTCCAAAAAAGAAAAGTCCAAGTCTGGATGGATATACGGCAGAATTCTACCAAGCCTTCACAGAAGAAATAACACCGATCCTCTTCAAGCTCTTCCAGGAAATTGATAGAGAGGGATCATTCCCAAACACTTTTTATGAAGCAAACATTACACTGATTCCAAAGCCCAACAAAGACACATCAAGGAAAGTAAACTACAGACCAATTTCCCTGATGAACATTGATGCAAAAATCCTTAATAAAATTCTAGCTAATCGGATACAAAAGCACACTGAAAAGATAATACATTATGATCAAGTGAGCTTCATTCCAGGAAAACAAGGCTGGTTCAACATATGCAAATCAATAAATGTAATCCATCATAAAGACAGAAATAAAAACAAATCATATAATCATCTCAATTGACACAGAGAAGGCATTTGACAAAATTCAACAATGTTGAAAACTGTGGAAAAGATAGAGGTCAAGGGAAGATACTTTAACTATGTCAGATCTATTTATGACAGACACATAGCCAACATTATCCTCATAGGAGAAAAACTGAAAGCATTTCCACTGAATTCAGGAACAAGACAAGGCTGTCTGCTTTCCCCACTCTTGTTCAATATAGTCCTTGAAACCATTGCCAGAGCTATCAGGCAAGACAAGGAAATACAAGGAATTCATATATGAAAAGAGGAAGTTATCTTTTTTTCCCTGATGACATGATTCTATACCTAGAAGACCCAAAACTTCTGGCCAAAAGGCCAGAAAACTCCTAGAACTTTTTGATGATTTCAGCAAAGTATCAGGCTACAATATCAACTCCAGTAAGTCTCTAGCTTTCCTTTACTCAAGCAACAAATCCGCAGAAGAATAAATCAGGAAATCTCTCCCATTCACCATCTCCTCCAAAAAATTGAAATACTTGGGCATTAGCCTTACAAAAGATATTAAGAACCTCTAAAAAGAAAACTATCAAACACTAAAAAAAAACAAATTATAGAAGACTTGGGTGGATGGAAAAATATTCCATGCTCATGGTTAGGCAGAATCAATATAATAAAAATGGCCATTCTACCCAAAGCCTTCTCAGAATTAATGCAATCCCCATCAAGATACCAATGGCATTCTTCACAGATATAGAAAAAGCAATACTCAAGTTTATATGGAATAACAGGAGACCCAGACTAGCCAAAAAATTACTCTACAGGAAGGAAGAAGTAGGGGGTATCTCAATCCCTGACCTGAAATTATACTACAGAGCTATAGTAACAAAAACAGCATGGTATTGGTATCAAAACAGAACCGAAGATCAGTGGAACAGAATAGAAGATCCTGAGACAAACCCCCATATCTTTAACTATTTGATATTTGAAAAAGGGGGCAAAAGCATAGTGTGGAAGAAAGAGAGCCTATTCAACAAATGGTGTTGGACAAATTGGACAGCCATGTGTAGAAAACTGAAGCTGGATCTTTACCTTTCACCCTGCACAAAAATTAAATCAAAATGGGTCATAGATCTGGATAGTAAGCCAACAACTTTAAACTTACTAGAAAAAGAAGTAGGGTCAACACTACAGGACATAGGAGTCAGCAGCGCCTTTCTCAACAAAACTCCCATGGCTCCAGCAGTAAAGTCAAGAATAAATGAATGGGATGCAATTAAACCAAAAAGTTTTTGCACAGCTAAAGATCTAGTCAAGAGCATCAAGAGAGAACCTATAGAATGGGAGAAAACCTTTGCCTGCTACTCCTTGGACAGAGGGCTAATATCCAGAATATACAAGGAACTAAAGAAACTAAGCACCAAAACCACAAATAATCCAATCAGTAAATGGGCTATGGATCTTAAAAGAAACTTCTCACCAGTGGAAGTCCAGAAAGCACATAAGTATATGAGAAAGTGCTCTACATCATTAGCTATAAAAAAAATGAAAATCAAAACTTCAATGAGATACCATCTCACTCCTGTTAAAGTGGCAAAAATGAAAAATTTGAACAACAAAAGATGCTGGAGGGGTTGTGGGAAAAGAGGAACACTGTTACACTGCTGGTGGGACTGAAAACTGGTTCAGCTACTCTGGAAAGCAGTGTGGAGAATCCTCAAAAAATTAGGGATGGAACCACCTTATAACCCAGCTATCCCACTCCTGGATATTTTCCCAAAAGAGTTAGAATTAGCATATTATAGTGATGTGGCTTCCTCAATGTTTATAGCAGCTCAATTTACTATAGCTGGATTATGGAACCAACCCAGATGCCCCTCACTCGACAAATGGATACAAAAACTTTGGTACATATATACAATGGAATACTACTCCACCATTAGAGAAGACAATATTATGGCTTTTGATATCAAATGGATGGAGATGGAAAGAATTATGCTCAGTGAAGAATCCCAATCTCAGAGACTCAAGGGCAGAATGGTATCTCTCATCTGTAGAAGCTACAATACATGGGGAAGCAGTATGTTAGACAGCTAAGCTAACAATAACTTCAAATTGTATAATTCTCAAAACAACAGGGAGATGACTCCGTAGGACACTTGAAGGCATAGAGAGGGAGAGGGTGGGGGATGGTGTAGGAAGAAATCCTGGGAGACTGGAGGGTGGGAATATGGGGTAATCATCTCAGAAGGAGATCTCTGTCCTCCACGAAATATCCATTTAACTCAGGCGTTCTTCTGGGGGAAACAGCAACAAGGGGAACCCATGCTGGACATCCATGATATGGCATTAGCCCTGGATACCTAAGTATACATACATTTGTTCTTGAATGTTTAATAATGTTTTCCCCTCAATTGTATCTCTATATCCATCTAATAAATAAAAAAGAAGGAGTTTTGCAAGTTCAAAGCCAGCCTCAAAACAAAAAATAAAAAAAGGTGGCAGATGTAGTCCTATGGTTAAGCACCCTTAGGTTCAATCTTTGGTACTAAAATAAATAAATAAATAAAAAGTAACAGTAAGCAAACAGTGCAATTTTTGACTCTCTTGAGTTTTGGTTATGGGATGTTTTCCAGTATTTAATTGATAATGTTAAAGAGAAATATACCACCAGAAGTTATTTATTCTCACACACACAAAAAGGTTTAACTTCTGCTTGAGGAAACAAGGAAAGCCTCCTATACACAGGGCTTGCAATAGATTCGATTGGACTTTTAAGAGTTAATATTATCCAAAGTTTCAACTCCCAGCACTGATCTATCCCTGATTGATGCCACCAGGGTACTGATTGCAATATGGAAATCTATGTAAAGGAGAAGTCCACCTGCCATTTTCAGTGAACTTTGGAACAACAATTGTGATATTTTGACTATTTTTATAACTGATTGTAAATGAGATAAAAAGAAAATCTCTAATACATATTTAGGCTTTTAACATCTACATTTTACTAGAGCAGAATAGCAATTTCTGTAGAATAAGCAGATCTCTAATCGCTCTGTTACTCTCTTTCTTACTTGCAAGTTGATATTTAATATTGAAGAGCACTATGTCCTTAGATTCTCTTTTGTAACAAAGATACAACATAACCACAATTTATATCTCTCATATGCACTCATTCAATAGGCAAATCATTAGTTTTGAGACAGAAGGTCAATACAGAAATAAAATAGTTATGAATGTATTCTTCTAAAAAAAGGCTGCATTGTTTTCATACACACAGAGTTCTGCAGCTACAATTCTAATTCAAGTCCCCCCTTTCACATACACAGTACACACTAAGCACACACAATTGTGTTCCATGTAAAGGGTTTTGTTTTGTCTCATAGGTAATCAAGTAGAAGAGAAGGCAGAGCCCTCAGCTCATTCCACCAAGGACCTTAGTGTCCGCTGAATCAAGAACTGTCCTAGGTGTTGCTCTGTTCTGTTCCTGAGCTATTTAAAGATCTCCTCCTCTATTAACATCCCTTCTTTGCTAGAAGGGCTTCCTGAGACTTCTTATGTTATTGTCTTAGTAATCCATCAAACACAGTTACCCTTGTCTCTGGTCTATTCAACAAATATTCATTAACATTCAACAATTAGCATTCATTTCCCACAAAGTGTCAGAACATCTAGTAGGCATTAGGAATAAAAGACAAAGATTATCCTCAACACACACACACACACACACACACACACACACACACTCACACAGTCACAGAGCTTTTGAATTAACTTGTGAATTTGTATGCTAGGCATTAGAACATGACTAAGCTGCTGAATACATACATATGTTAAATATCTACTTACATTTATTAACATTTATTATTTGTCATCACTAAAATTTGATTTAAAGTATGTCAACATTGTATTCTTAGTTTTTGTAGATAATTTACAAATCCACAACATGTGAGCATATGGAGATAATCACTCTCATTTTCTATCATTAACGTTCATTAAAAATTTGTAATTGGCTTCCTAAATAGAATACTGGAACAATATACATTGGCTATTTCCTCTCATTTTCAGTCACCATTGCTCAGAACAGATTTTAAAATAGCAGCGCACTGTGATGAAACTCGCAACTTGAGGAAATAGCTTAAAAAAGATGTCTCTGCCCTCAGCATCACGTAAGCCGTTCACCTGCCCGGACCTGTTGATGTGGTTGAATTGACGGTTTCCACCCCTGGAGGCTGTGTTTGTGTTTGTGGGTCTGTCTTGGTGCACATCTGTGCATGCACACGATCATGGATGTGAAATGTGCAAAAGAAGGAAGCAGATAAAATGGGATTACATAAAATGTGGAATGAACTTTGACCCAGATTGATCAGCCTCATGTTTCCTGTTCATGTTTCCTAGAGGCACCATCCAATTTCATGTTTAAATTACTTACAGTGCCATATTTTATTAGGAATTTAGGAGTATAATTTGGAAGAGATGAAAACAGCATGTCAAAGTAAGATACCAGTAATTTTCAGGAAAGGACATGGAAAGTGGTGCAGATTACTGAGTGTGTGGCAACAGTGAAACTTTTCCCAGTTAGAAATGTCCAAGATGGATGCACTAATTTTCTTCCTAATAGTTTCACTTATTTTTTAACTTTTCAAAATGTTGATTGCAATTCTTTCACACAATTCTTAAAAATATTTGTCAGTTGAGATATGAAATAATAGTTGTATTTAACTCAATCTGAGGAGCAATAATATTTTAACAAACAGAAGATTTATATTAAATAATAATGTTTTGAATCTTAATTTTATGTATATATATATATATATATATATATTTATACACGCACACACACACATATGTGTGTGTGTTTTGTTTGTTTTGTTGGTGCTAGGATCGAATCACCTATAGAGGCACTGTACAACTATAGCCATGTTCCCATTCCTTTTTACTTTTATTCTGCACAAGGTCTTGCTAAGTTATCCCAGTTGGCCTTGAACTTGCAATAATGCCTTGGCCTCCTAAGTTGCTAAGATATGTCACCACACCTGGAGGAATCTTAATTTTAAAAATGTGATTTTGCACTTAAAAAGAAATTGTGAACTAAAAATACTATCCATCTCTTACCTAAAATTTTGTTGTTTTTCTTCTGTGTGTTTGTCTTTGTTTTTGCAAAGAATTTTGTATAAATTTTGAATCTGTACCACATACACATGCACACATACACATGCACATGCACATACATATGCACAAATATGTACATAGACACTTCAAGCCTTTCTTCCCTGCTACCTTGTTTCATGGATTATGAACACCACCATCAACATGTAGATGTCAGCCTACTTCATGGGACTCCCCTTCCACCACTCCACAGTATTTCACAAGATAAAAATCTTCCAACACCCATTTTCATAAGCAAACCTCAAGAAAAAGTGCCATATTTGCTGTATTATTTATGTATGACTTAATCATTCAACGTGCGGGAACTATTTTAACTGGGTTTCTAATATGCATTTGATTACTTACATAACTGACAGGATTTTTGAGTGCCATGTCTCAGACCCCATTTCTCCTATGAGACCTATAGTCTTTATTATGCTGGTGTGATTTTAGAAGTATGTAGTTATTTTATTATATCTAAATGAACTGTCACAGCAGCAAATCCACATTAGTATGACCTAACACATATTATAAGTATGCTGTCAACTGAAAATATTTCTAAGGATTTGTTAAAAGTACTCTTGCTATAGCTCATAATTCTCTACTCTTACCAAACTATTTTCTTCTTTCTGGTGCATGTAAAGTTTACCATTATCCTTTGTAGTTGATTTTGGGCTATGTTACAAACTGAAAACGGAAGAAATGAATATTTTACATCTGTTACTGGAATGTCAATATATGCTGTGTGTTTTTGAGGACGTTTCTCCTTCTTTTGCTGTGACTTTTCAGTGTATAGTTAGAGATTTTCTTCCTTCAAACAGAAGGAGCCTATTGTAAGTGCACAGGTGATGTTAGACCATCAGATCACACAGAGAAAAGTGATGGAAAAGAGAGAGGCCTAGAGCTACCAAGGCAGAGGATAGTATTATTGGATAGCAAGGCAAAGAATTGGGACTGAGAACAACGGCATTCTAGCCTGGATCGGTATAAGTCCACGAAGGAAAGATGGCACTTCTGAGGATGTTGTCCAAAGCAGACACATCACCCTGGTTGCTAAGTTTTTTCTTCCAAACAAACCTCATATGACCAAAAGAGTTTCAGAAAGGAAGCTACTAATAATGCCAGTTAGGGCAGAGAAGGGCAGGAAATGGATCTGAAAACAATCAGAAAAATGACCAACATAGAGTGACCTTGGGTGCAATGTGTCTTGTTAAAATGTGCATAGTTAAAATGTGAAGGAAATTGCAATCCCGGCATAACTGCTTAGGGAAGAGCTGACCTATAGAATCACCTGATTAGTAGTGGGACTGTACTGTGAATATAAAATAAACGTTTAATTTGCTAAATATTTAGAATTTATTTTTTGTTTGTTTGACTATAGGCTATTGCAGTTCATAAGAATATTTCATCTCCTGAACATTTTGGATGTTTGCAAAAATACCTTTATGTTACTCAACTTTTTGTTACTGGCACAAAATGCCTGAGAAAAACACTTCTGAACATTTCTGGATTTGAGACCAAGTCCCAAGCCTCATCAATCATCAGTCTTTGAGGGGCATCCATTTCTAAACCAAAACAACCTGTTTCTGAAATGATGTGGATTTTCTTTTGATTCTGCAGAAGCAGAAAAACCTTGAGACTCCATTATGGAGTGCACAATTTTATAGAAGCCAATCAGCTATTTTACATCCATACATATCACAGAAGGAAATCCAATCAGAATCTTTAATTTGCCCTCAAACTAGTAAAATAGTTGTTTTTTTTTTTTTTTTTTTTTTTAGAAAGAGTGAGAGAGAGATAGAATCAATTTCATTTAATTCATTTAATTTTTCATCTGGCCATTGTTTCTCCAACACTTAGTTGTGTATGTGGTGCTGGTGTTTGAACCTGGTCCGTAGGCATACCACATAAGTGCCTTAACCATGAGTCACTGCTCCAGCCCCAACAGTCTGTCTTTTTGATCCTGAAAAAACAACAGACAAAACCGGAAATTCTAAATGACATTTTACAACTAAAGCTGTGCCACAACTACAGTTAAGCTGTAAGAAGAAAAGTAATAATAACTGTAATAAGAAAAGATAGAAAGTAATTAGATCCTTGGTAACATACTGCATTTTGTAAAAAAACAAGATCTCCCTCTGAAATTTTCAATTGTAAAAAATCAACAAATATTCCCTATTTTTAAGGCAATATTATTTATTTATTTCTATTTCATGCCTCTTTTATTTCTTGCTGGTTATGTATAATATGTCAAATTCCAAATTGCAATTACTTAATATTTTAAATTAATATTGTTTTAAACATGCAATATAGATTTGCTTAGGAAAATATGAAAATATAGAAAAGTCCTAAATATTAATTAAAAACATTATCATCTCAAATCAAAATTGTGTTTTATGCAATTTTATTCTTTCTTTTAGTTTCCCTTTCTTTTATTGTACATGTCAGATTAGTTCTGTTAACAAACATGATCAGATTTTATTCTATTAGAATGCTGAATTGTTCTATTAATGATATTTTCTTATTTTTTCAACATTTTTTCTCTTTTAAGTAGCATGTTGGGCAACAAGTTAATACCTAGTAGTAATAACCAATATTTAATATTATGATCATGAAAATTATTTTACAAGACACATGAAAAGATTGAGATGTAATATTAATGATTAGTTATTAAGTGTAATTTTCAACTCTCTCTACTTCCCTAAAGGAAATTCTGTTTATAAATATGGTTGTTACTTTTTAAAATAAGATCACATATTTTATAGATATTTATTATAGTATAATAAATACTATAATATACTATATTTTATACTATATAAAATACTATTATATACTATAATAAATACTATAAACTAGTATTTATTTAAAATGCTGTTTATTTTATTTTAGAGAGAGGGAGAGAGAATCAATTTTATGTATATTTATCTGGTTTTTGTTTCTCCAAGACTTAATTGTGTATGTGGTGTTGGGGTTCAAACCTGGGTCCTTGCACATGCCAGGCAAGGGCTCTACCACTGAGCCACTGTTCCAGCACCAAATGCTGTCTATTTTCTATACTAATTTCTCCCAAGGATATGGTAAAATGTTAGACCACTAATTCTATGATATTTTAGTGAAAATATGAAAAATTTCTCAATTTAATGTGAAAAATTATTGAAAAAGAGACAAGAATTTTAGAAAGAAAAAAATCAAATAAGTTGTGGCAGCAACTCTTGGGATTGGAACAGCCAATAGCCTTTCCCCATGTACTGTCGATGTGCTCTTGCTATTTCTCAAGGCAATCAAGGTCACCAGGCCTTCCGGTAATCTGGGGTACAGGCATTGCATCAATGAAATGCAGAGGAGAGGGAGAAGCAGAGGTCAGCGGACAGAGCACAGACTGCTTGAAGGCAGGAGAGTTGAACTGCCTTGGAGGAAGATTAGAACATGTGCTTAAGTGATGCTTGAATGAATGTGTATCAGGAACTTGTCTACAGATGACAACTTCAAGTACAAAGTTGAGCATCATGAAAGATGACACTGAGTAGGTTCCAAATTCACAAGTAAGAACAACCCCCACTCTGATCTTCACGTATGATCTCTTCACTACCAAATGCTTCATTTTATCAAATATGAATAAAAGCCCTGCAAGATGATGATAATTATTAGTAAATCAACCAAAAAATATGCCCCACCAATACATTAACAATTAGAAGAATTTTACTGAAGATCAAAAAGTACAAATTATCAAGATTGAACTGCAATTCTAAAAGAGTTTAATGTTTCAAAGTCTGTACTGTTAGCTTCTTCTCTAGTCCCTGCTGTGCCCACACCACAATCACAAGCATTTATTAAGAGAATCAGAAAAGTGAAACTGTTATAAGAATTAAAACTGCATGAATGTGTATGAAGATGGGTAAATAGCAACATGAAAGAGTAAAGGCTTCCACGAGGAAAATAATGTATTTTAAAAATCATGAAAATTATTTGATACAAATTTTGATTATACAAAATATGGGCATAATTGTTAGGGAGCTATGAGAGATTTCTTAAAGCACCAATGTCAGATTAGGTTCTGTTCTCTATTGTCAAAAAGGGATTATTGACCAACTATACCATACAAATTCCTAAAGACTTAAAGTAAACACGAATAATATCATTTTATAAAAATGATGAAAACAAGCACATATTATTCAAATATTTCAAAAGAAAACAGCTTCCTAAGGACAGAAATATTAGAAGATATGACAACCAAAGCATATTTAAAAGGTAATTAAAGCAGGTAGTAGTAAAAAGGTTTACAGTGAATTTTGTTACTTTGTAATGAATTTTTTTAACCAACAAAACACTGATCCTTTCACCTGTCAATTTAGTTAGCATGATGCTTCTGAAGAGGATCTAATGAAACTAACACCCTTGGTTCTTTTGATGGAAAAATGGTTGGTGGCGTCAACTGATACCTCGTCAGGAAATGCTGTCCCACTAGTTACTTTAACAGAAAGAAAGTAAAATAACAATTCTCTAAGTGTTTTTGAGAACTACATAAACAAAAATGAAAACCAAAAAACAGGATACTGAATAAGGCATAGACAGTAATGCTAGATAGTAGTGACCCTTAAAAAATAGTCCACCCCTGGGCTGTGCTGAAAGTGAGCAGATTGGACATGATAGAGGACTTGGCTCACTCTGGGACCCAGAGACGAAAGGAATCTGAGGAAGGGGCTCTGTCCAGCTGGTGGTTGTACCGTGGAAGCCTGGGACAAGGTCCTTAAAGAGAGGTGCCCTTGGTCTCTAATGACCAGAGGTGCCCAAAAGCATAAGCAAAGAGGGATGGACCGAGGCACTGCAGCCAGTAGGAGGAGGTAGCTGACGGGAATAAGAAACAGAGCTCACTTTCTTGGTACCTACAGCATCAGCCAGGATGACATGAGAAACGTTACTTAATTGTACAAGTAAAAATGAATTACCATGTATGTACTAAGTACTAGTTCACATACCTTAATTCTTATTGAAATTTATAAATGAGATATTATTATCTGAGTTTTATTGCCAAGTTCATTTGTACAGAAAAAAGTAAAAATAATCACTTCAGGTCACTCAGCTGATGAATTAATTGGTAGCAGACATATAGATTAAACTGGAGATTGACCCTTTGCTACAAGGCAATATAGTTCATTTTACTAAAGAAGCTCACCTAAATGTCCTACCTGTGTCAGGGGACAGAGGTGAAATGAGGTTGTACAGGGCTTTGTGGACACAGTTCCAGTGACTGATATGTTACTGAGGGTGTTGTGCTTCTCAATCTTAAAAAAAAGACTTTTTTTCTACACCATTGGATAATAAAAAATAATCCGCATATGGTTGTTTTCAAAACATCCAGTGATTGCTCGTACATGTCACTCACCATTCCCTTCTCCATCACCAGCAGGAACAGTTCTGCAATAAAAACACATCAGCATGCACAGTGCACAGTCTCCTCTTGGCTGATGTGTTGACCTGCCTTCAGACTGGAGCTAATGGATGTCCAATTCCATTCACATGTGTTTGACTTTTAAAAATTGAGTTCTGCATTACACTTGTGTGTTCTCCCTATTTGCTGTCTTACAGTTGCTTTTCTGTGACCTACTTTACCCTTCATACATTTTTATTAGAAAATTAAGGCAATCTAGAAATCGAGTCATTTAAATTTATGTTGATGTTATTTTTAAAAATTTTTTTAGATAAGTTCTCATGTTGAAATGCAGCAACCAAACACTAAGAACAAAAAGATGCAGTGATTGTCATCAGGAAAACTTTGTCCTCTTTCCCAGCATAGTAAGAAGATAATGAAAGCACAGCTAACTGAGTGTGTGAGCCTATGACAATTGAAATTCTAAAAAACCACAAGCAAATAAAAGAAAAAATTTCCTAAATAATTGAGCAAGTAATCAGCAACAGTATATTTGTTTCACATATTTGGAAAGTAAGACTTTTACCCATTAATATATATTATGTAAATTTTTATAAATATTATTTTCTGCTCGAAGTGGAACGACTAGTTCTGGACAAATCATCTAGATTTGATGAAATGGAAGCACAAAGGTTGTGACCTGAGAGCACATGAATTGTCATCAGTTATCTCTTGAACTGTCTGGGTGCCTGACCTTTACCCTCCTGTCACTGTGATAAATTACTTGAATAACATTTTTGAAACAAATCCTTTGCCTGTAAATCTCTAATTAACTTCAGACTGGTGTATCTAACTGCTTATCAGAGATCTCAGCCTCAGTGTACACCAGCACCCCAAGCTACAATAGGAGCAGAACTGAGCTTACAGGCAAGAGTGCACTGCGTTTTCTTTATTAACCACTCACACATTTGTTTTAGCCACACAGTAACCTAGACATGCTTCTAGATTTTTCTTTTATTTCACCTCCTTAGGGTCTATCATCATAGAATACTGATGGATTTGCAATTGATTTTGACTCTGACTACTCTACTTTTCATTAATACATCATTGTCATTTGTCATTTTGCTCCAAATTTGTTCCCAAAGGGCTGCAAATTGCCCCAACTACTCTTCTATTTCCTAGTTAGGGCTCTAGAATTCCAGCATACTTATTGATAGAGGTTTTGGAAAGCATTTCACATGATCTATGAATCCCTTAAGGCTTTTAGTAATTGTTATTCATACCCTAACCATAACTTTAATCATATTCATATCAAACCTTTTAGAGTTATCTTAATGCAATTGTATCATGTTATGCTCCTACTTGTAATTCTTCAATATTTTCCAATCTTTAGAAAGTAAACCTCAATTTGTCCTGTATGGAATCGATTTTTCTTTGTGTGCTTATCTTTGCCTCCATGCAGTGTCACAAGCCATTCTTTTCCTTCCCTTGTAATAAGTGTGTGTGCTCTTTAAAATCTATGCAAATAGACTGATTATTGTAATGTACTTTTCAAATTAACAACTTTTGTGGTTGCTTAGAATTTCATTATGGAAAATTTCTCATTTGTACCATTTACATAACTGTATTAAGCCATTGTATAATTTCCATATTTTGTCTGAAAAACATGCTTACAAAATTTTAATGAGAGTTAATTTCTTTATGGAGTTTATAAATTTTTTGCCCCACCCTTCTCATTTAGTGTACACACTTCCTTTTCTTGGATCTTAGTCCCTAAATCTATAAGGAGGGATTACTATGCCCTCTTATCCTTCATTCACTCCCACTATTTCTATGGACCTCACTTCAAATGTTACCTTCCTGACATGCTCAGGTTCACTTCTGAGCACTTTGAACAGCACTGCAGCCCTGGAATAGTAAGTAGTACCTGCAGTGCCTGGGTGATTGTTAGAAATGCACACTTATGCATCTCCACTCAGATCTTCACTAGACTTTAAGATCCATCAGATAGAAATTGATTCTATTTTTATTGTATTGTTTCTGTTCTTGTTAACCATTTTTGCTAGACTTGTGCAAGGCCTGGCATAGAGTACACACTCAGCAAGGTTATTCATTGAATAATGAATGCTCAAGTGAAATCACTTCTGTTTTTTTCCATGCCCTCTTGTTAGCTAATAACCTTGTTAATCTTGTCCTTTCATTGCATAGATGGTTAGATCCATTAGTGAGCTACTGAATTTTTCAGTAATAAATGTTTTCTTCTTTCTTAGACAGTGATCATTAATATAAATAGATTGTACAAACCAAGCTCAATGGAAATACTGTTTTGAATATTTAAGTTATGAATATCTATACAAACACAATGTGTGTTAGAGTCAAGGCTTAAGGGAAAGCTGGCTAAGAAAGAAGGACTCAAGATTTACTCAGCCACAAGGAAGAATGACTTTAGGGAATTTGCTGGTAAATGGATGGAACTTGAAGCTATCATGCTAAGCGAAAAAGGCAGTCTCAAAAAACCAAAGATCCAATGTTCCCTCTGATATGCGGAAGCCAATCCAAAGTAAGGAAAAAAACATAGAAATAGACAAAAGGGAATGAAAGAGAGGGAGAAGAGACAGGATAGGAAAAGTTCATGGAATAAATCAGACCTAAAGTTCCTATGTACATATATGAATATTCCACAGTAAATCTCACCACCAAGTACATCATCAAGACATTAATAAAAAAACTATTAGTAAATAAAAGAAAGATCAGTGAAGTACAAAGAAGAGAACAGGGGTGAAAAGAAAGAAGGGGAAATACTGGGGACTGAATTAGAAAATGTATTTTCTACTCCATGGTTTTATAATTATATAATTGTAGATTCTCTTGTCATATATTACTAAAAGGAAACAATAAAATGAAAAACAAATTTTAGAATATTTATCTTATTTTATTTCTCATTTAAATATAGCCTGAAAAATATAGTAAAATAATACTATATATTAGCAATAATAAAAACATGGTTCAATATAGTAAAATAGACTGCTTTGAAACCAATCAATATTAGCAGCGTGTTTAATTAATATTAATGAAATCCATTTATATGGATTTGGTGTTTGAAGCAAGGAGACAATCGCTGGCACTGACATGCATGCTTCAGGGCTGAGATGACACCTAGACTGGGAATATAATGACAATGCACCTTGCAGTCACCTTCATTTCTTATGTTTGACAATTAATTAAGAAACATCATTCATTACAAGAGTATTTTCAGTTACTAAAATAAAAATTCACTCACACATCTTTTAAGACACACTGAACTCTTTTGACTTTTACTTGTTTTATTCATATCTGTACCAAGCTGATAAGTTATTATTAACTTATATAATACTGACTATAATTCTTTTCAACCATTCTTGATTGACAGCTATCTCATAAATTAAATGGATAGCATTTACATTTTAAATTAATATCAAAGGTCTTTTGATGCCACAGATATAATGTCCTAGATGAACAGAGGAATATTTAAAATAAGTGGATGTCATCATCTTATTTTTTCAAGAATAAGGAGAATCATGTAAATTAATAGAATATTAATGAGGACTTTAGGTCAATTTAAAATTCCAGGCAAAAATAGCATAATAATATAATTTAAGTACTTTCACAAAAATGTTTCCCTACACTACACATTCAAAGAATTGTAGAGAATAGCCTAGTGTTGTCTCACACAAAATGAAAAGAAAAAAGTAAAATAAAATTGTATAGAAATATATTTAATTTGGGGCTGTGGATGTAGCTCAGTGATAAAGCAATCACTTAGAATGTTCAAGCTCTTGGGTTTAATCCCTAGTGAACTCCAAAAATTTTTTGAAATATATTTAATTTGTAAATGCCCAGTCATTTTAGATAATGTGTCCCTCTAAGTATTTAAATTTGTCTGTTTATAGTGAAAAATAGCTTTATTCCACATACATCTACATATGAACCATGATTTTGAGAGAAAGCTAAAGGTTAATTTATAGTTTCTCTTGGCTGTACTATTATTGATGAAACAAAATATCTGAAAATATGTATAAACTTTCTTTTTCATTGTTATTGATCATAACAGAAAAATACAAGTAACTTATTGCTACAGTACAGTAAATGATGTAAAATGGTAAAATGTATTAGTATGATGTCTGTTAGATCAGAAATGGAAGACAATTATGAATTTTACCATGGTGTAAAGTTATAAATAATTAATTAACATAAAGACATTCAAATACACAAAACTATGTAAAATATGATATTCAAGAAAAAAGAAATCTATAATGACAATAAGATATGACTCTTTAATTTACCAAACTGTCTTCCTATATAATAAGCTATATTTTTATTAATTTTGTATAGGTGAAATATCATAATAAGATTCTTGTTAATGCTGCATTTTTAATTTACACAGTATTGCTTTTACCTATCAACTTAGTTTTGAGGAATACATGGTTTTCTAAGCTGAATTCTTGATTTTTTAATTTCAAAATAAAAACATATTTAATTAAGCTTTAAGCCTTTATTGGCAGTGATGATTTCAACATTATAAAAATAATTTGAAGTTCACATTCTTACCACAGTCAGTTTTAATATAATTGTTCATTTGAGACCATATTAATTTTTCCTCAGTACGTTTCTATTTCTTTTTACATATCCTCTCCTATTCTTGTAACAGAAATCTGAGGAAGACCCTGAATAGTTCTTTCATCAGATCTGCAGGTCTGCATAAGTTCTAAACCTTCTCCATCTTTCCCCCAGTTTAGATCTTTCACTTATATTGCTTCCTTTATTCCAAATACATTTTCTGTGACTTTAAATATCCTAGCTCTATATGGTTACAGAATATGTTGCCAAAAAAAATCAATTAGCATTGGGAAGATTGGCTTGAGCAAAATTGATTGTTGGAAAATTGACCCAGAACTATTTTATATCTGCTTAGGAAAAAACTTTCAGTTTTTTAACCTGTATCATAGGTTCAGCATATTTAAAAAAACAGTTGTGACTGTCATCTGCAAGTCATTTGCTCACATATTGTTCACTGGGCTGTTAGTGTGTGGATTTTTCTATCCTCCAGGCCAAACAGTGGAGGACATGTGTGATGACTAAAGTCCCCTGCCCTATTTCGGTGGTTCATAGACACATTTTTCCTGTAAAATATGTGATAGGTAATTTTTATTAAAATATTGTTAAAGGTCATTATGATATCTTGCTTAGCTTTGCTCACCAGTCTAACATCAGCTTAAATTCAGGTTTCTTTTCTCAATCCATCTTGTATAACATTACAATATATTTTACAGTAAGTCGCTACTCTCTCTGTCACAGTTTGATCATGGAAAATCTATTAGGAAAATGTTGAGCATCCCTGAATATTGTTTTCTCTTTAATAAACCCTGTTGTATTGTCAAAAAGTTTATTATGAGTTATCAAATACTTATTTAAAATCAATATTACTGGATTTTTAAAAATTTCATATAATATTGTGATTTATTAACATACCATAACTTTTTATTACTGAATCCAAGTTATTTTGCAAAGATCAACACATTTCTTCAAAATTACAGCATGGCTTTATTGCAATGATCTACTATGTTATATAAACCCATGTCATGATCCCATATTTTTTGTTTAGAAATGTCTTTTAAAATGCAGTTTTCTAAATTTACTAGTATAACTTGAGGTAGTAGACTTTTTTTTCTGTTCTAATTTAATAGATAATCATGAGAAAAATCACTTCCTATACAAAACAATTACAATTGGTATCACAGGATGTTATTTCTTAAAACAATTCATATGAAATATTAATAAGCTATTAAAATATAAAAAGGTGTTTGCTGGTCAAATAAATTGTAAATCGTGATTAAACAAAATTAAATGGATTTTCTGGACTGCAGGAATTCTTATTGCGCATAATGTAAATAGAATAGCCCAGCAGGAAAGATAGTTACATCCTTACTTACTTAACTTAGGGCTCAGTTTCTTTCCTTTAGAGATTGTCTCTTAGGATGTGTTTTATTCTCATTTCACTTGAAAAATTAAGGCTTCAAAGATTTGTAAATTAAAATTATAACTACCCTTCCTCTATCAGGGTACAAATTTAGCATGTAGGTATAGAGACACTCAAGATTAAATCACAGCCTCAATCAATTCCCACATAGGTAAAACTACCTGATAATTGTTACACAACTTAAAAATAAAAATAATATAAATAAAAATGAAGAAATGAAAGAAGTATTGATGTCATATTATGTTAAGGGAAAGAGGCCAGATACCATGTGAAACTCAGGTGTGGATGGTAAAAAATGTTGAGTTCAAAGTTGAAGCAGTAGCATATCCATTACTGGAGTCTAGGAAGGATAGGAATAAGGGATCATAACAGAAAGTTGGAGAATGGTCACCAAAATATTGTTAGATGGGAGGAATAATTTATAGTTTAGGGTGACTATACTTTACAGCAATCTACTTCATGATGAACTAGGAGAGTGGATTTTAAAGATTGTAACATGCATAAGTCAGAAGGAGATGGAAATTATAATTATCCTGTTTCTATCCTTAAGTATTGTACATACATGCATTGAATAATCACAGTGAACCTCAAAAATATATGCAATTACATGTCAATAAAATGAAAACTTCAAAGCATTGAAAATGATTATATTTACACATATTTATAAACATCAGTTAGCATCAATACAGCTTTTTATGTTTTGATATAAATAAATGCCAAAATTTTTAAATTATAATTTTCAGGAGGATGGAACAATTTATTTTCTCTCACTTTGGCACTTCACTCTGATCAAATTGTCATTATTTGAAAGCAAACAAAAATGCCCAGACGTCCATTAGTAATATAAAGGGAGACAGTTTTGAAAGCATCAGTTTTGTTAGCTTTCATGCATAGCTGCACTACAGTAACATTTAAATAGCTGAGGAAAAGCCAAACTGTTAAATGAGCATTTTATGTTATCTACCTTATGAGAGTTCTATATGTCCTTTTCTCATTTCTTACAACAAAATAGGAAATTTGAGTAGACACATTCATTCTGGTAATTGCTTTTCTTTTGTCAAGTCTCCAGTCCTCTTATTCATTTTTTACTATCTCTAAAAATATGTCAGGAATTTAAGCCTACCTACTTATTATTTTCACATACATAGTATTTTATTTGTTATGAAAATGTAAACAGGTGCAGAGTGTTATAATTTTAAATTCAGCTGTGCATTATTTTGTTTCACATATTTTTACATAAATTTTTTGCTCCGTACAGGTCATGGTAAAACAGAGACTCGTAACTAATAAGTGGAGAGGGAAAACAGGACAGAGAGAGTGATGTGAGTGTTTTATGGCTCAACACATTGTTATGAATTGCATAGGAAACAGAAAAGTTCATTAAAAGACCTATAAATTACTTTGCCAAGCAACTAGAACAAAAGTAACGGAGATAATAGAAATTGTCCAATTATGCACTTTTCAGGTGACAAACTACACACATGTGGCTTTAAAGCATCAAGTCACAGCAAGCTTTCTCATCTGGCAATGTTTACCTCTATTATGCACAGCAAGATACAGGACTCTGGGAGGCTAGATGACCTATTTTTTCTTCCTCTTTTTCCCCTCAAAATATCTATATGGCATTTCATTAGTCCCATCAACCCTATGAGATATATGCTAGGTTAAAGTGAATGCCAACCTATCAAGATAAATTCTGATGATGTGACAGTCTCCGTCTTGAATGTTTAGAGCAAGTACTTACATTTTCACATGTGAGATAATGACCAATTTTACAAGAACATGCATCCTTGCATGGGGTTTAAAACATCTGCACATATGTGCTATGTTTAAAAAAATGTCAATTGTTTCTAATTGCTGTGTAAAATTCCATGGTATATATGTACCACAGTTTTGGATCCATTCATCCAGTGAGGGACATCTGGGTTGTTTCCATGATTTAGCTATTATAAATTGAGCTGCTATGAACATAGATATTGCTATAATGTGCTGATTCTAAATCCCCTGGAAAGACACCTAGGAGTGTATCAGGATCATATGGTGGTCTCATCCCTAATTTTTTGAGGATTCTCCACACTGCTTTCCAAAGGGGGCTATACCAGTCTGCAGCTCCACCAACAGCATGTTAGTGTGCTTGTCTCTCCATAGCCCCTCCAGCATCTATTATTGTTAATTTTCTTCATTTTGCACAGCAATTAGAAACACTGGTATTGCAGCCTTTGAAGGTAAATGGATGGCTATGGAAGAAATTGTGCTGAGTGAAATCAGCATAACCCAGAAAACCAAGGTTCGAATGTCTTCACTCATCTGTGGAGGCTGGAACTAGACCCTGGCCATTAAGAGAGATGGTCTATTATCAGGTGTTAAATCTAGATATCATGTAATGTTGCACAACCTAATACTTTTTTTTAGAGATGTTGTGGGAAGGGGAAGGGAGGGATAAGGGTGAATAATTGGGGGGGGCACTCTTGGGGGTAAATCCAATTTTCAGAATCTATATATATTATATATTATTTTGTTAAAATTTTTATGATTGTTCAACGAATAAATTTCTCAATAAAAAAAATGTCAATGTGATGCCGGTTTTGGGGATGCCGGGTTCGTGTCCTCTCAGAAATGAAGAATGAAACTGAGAGACACTGAGGCAAGCGTAGTAGATGGATTTTATTTTATAGAAAGTAAAGCAAAGGGAAAAGAACAGACTTCTCCCTGAGTGGGAGAAAGGGACAGAGCCAATGAGGCAGTGAGTTTTGCCCTTTTTATATGAGGTCCTCTCCTCAATTGGTCACTGCTTCCCTGCCCTGTACCTAGGACACAGGTGCTGGGAATTCTGTTCCAACCTTGGATTTGCACCTCAGACATCAAAAGAAAAAATGTGAGAGCTTGCTTAGCAGAAGGGAGTGTTTGCATTTCAAGCCACCTTATTGGACCCTTCTTATTAGCATTGGGAGATATCAAATTAATCTTAAAAAAAAAAGAAGCGGTTTTCTCTTGATTGTCTGAGCTAGTCTTTGATCCTGGGCCACAAACATCTTTATTAGCAGAGGGAAGTCGCTGTCTCAATTGCCACTGTTAGCAAAGGGGATGTGAAGCTGATATGCACCTCTGCTTACTTAGGGCACTGGAATGCTCTTTGCCCTCTCCAATAAGATGACCATCACTTAATGTTCTCCTTATCGACCCGCTTCATTCTGCCTATGCTGACTGCCTAACTTTTCTCTGCCTCAAAAATGTTAAACATTCTAAAAAAAAAAAAAAAAGTGAGGAAAAGAAGTCCAAACTGTGAGTACATTTTATTAGATCCCCCAATGGTGCTAAATCACCGTATTGATGTGGTTTTGAGATGTGGTCTGATTCTCTGCTTCACCTGGCAAATGGAGTTTGGGCTGACTACAGATTCCAGCAGCCAAGATAGTCATTTCTTAGTTTGCAGCTATTCCCAGGTTTACTGGGCATTTGGGCTGGCTGCAGGTCTCTGTGGCTGAAATAGTGTTAGCAGCTCCCCAGCTAACAATTGAGTTTCTGCATAGCAGCTCTTGGTGTGCAAATTCTCCCCAGGAATTTGGCTCCAATCTTCTTCTAGGTTCTTGTATCACGAAGTTGAAGAATAAAATCCATGTTCAACCACGGAAAGGAAGAGTAATAGGAGTAGGATTTATTTAAGGAAGGAAAACAGAGTCTCTGCAAGACAGAGGGATATCTGGAAGCAGGATATCTTCTTTTTTTTTTTTTTTAAAGAAAGAGGGGACAGTGAGAGAGAGAGAGAAAGAGAGAAGCAATTTTTATTTAGTTTTTCAAGTAACCTTCATTACTCAGACACTTCGGTGCGTACATGGGTGCTGGGATTTGAACCTGTGTACTCGTGCATGCCAGGCAAGTGCCATAACTGCTGAGGCACCGCTCCAGCCCCATGGAAGCAGGATATCTTCTTATGTGTGTTAGACTGGACTTTATATTGGTTTTGGAGAAGAGCCTTGGTTAAGATTCATATAAGTCAGGCATTGAGAAAAACACCAATATTATTAGTTAAACTCTGTGTAAAACAGGCATTGAAACTAAACACCAAAACCATTGGTTAAAATCTATGCAAAACAGGTACCAAATATTCCCTAGTTCCCATCTGTGTCCACCCGCACTCCTTAGTTTTCCTGACTCTGGAACAAAGGAGTTGCTCCCACAGGTAAGCCTCATGGCCTTTTGCATTTAAGGGTATCCCTTAATCTCTTTCTTGTTGGCTTCTAAGTGTGGTTGAATGGGGTCCATTGATTTGACTACCTAGCCATTTTACTATCGCTCTTAGTCTGTCTTAGTTTGACCTTAGGAGTCTCAATACAGCAGAATCTGAATTTGTGTTGAGACTTGCTTCTTAGACATTAATTTGTTCTCATTAGAGTGCTTAAATGAAAGGGCTTACTTGCTGCACTTTCCTCTCTGAGACTTTGATTCAAACAAAACTTCAGTGTGGCACCAGCTTCAGACCTAGCGTTCGATGCCTAGATGACATCCTTATTCACTTCCCAAGCAAAAGACAAATTCATTCCCTCAGTGAAGTGCAAGTGTTTCTGAATCCTGCTCTTAGGAAGAGAACATCTCTCCCAAGAGTCCTTCTTTCTCTAAAACACAGCTCTGCAATCTATAAGCTTATTGTCTTCCAAGCTCCATTCCACTTTTTAAATGAGATTGAACAAGTCATTCTGTATATTGTGTTGCATTTTTTATTGTAATTTACGTTGTTGGAATCTCAAAAGAGTAACCACAAACATTAGACTTTGCATTTGAACAATTTTTTTTACTAATTTTATTTATTTTACTCTCTCTAATTTTATGGAAAGGTGAATATAACAAAAGAATATAAAGGAAAGTCATTTGTTCTACTAGCTATATTTATAACTTTAACATATTATATTTCATTAAATTAAAAATTTTAAAGACTACCAAGACAGTTAAATAATATCACTAGTATGCTTCTCTATTTACAAACTACAGTAAGAAATGTTGAAAATTTTTAAGACTTTATTTTTTAAAGAGAAAGGGACAGTGAGAGAAAGAGTGTTAAAAAAAATCAGAGAAATGGGTGCGAATTCAGGTGTGGGTGTTCACAAAATGTGGTCAGACCTAAAAGTGGCTGAGCAAAAACCTTTTTATTGGGATTGATGGCTCCCGGGCCAGATTCACCTATGCTGCCATAGTGATGGCGGGCAGGAGAGGCGGCATGCAGGCCTGGCTGGGCAGTGACTTTGTAGTCTGGGTTATGGAGAGGAAGTTAGTGGGCCTTGTCTTTCCGAGATTGGCTGGTGATTTCATCAATCATTGGGCAATTGCAAGAGGCCATTGGGGCTTGCCTGCCAGCATCTGATTCGTTGTTCCTTTCACCTATAGGCTGCCTGACACCCTGTCCCCAGCCACCGGGAATCCACCTAACAGAGAATCAATTTATGTAGTTTTCCATGACTTTTGTTGCTCTGACACTTCGTTGTGTATGTGGTGCTGGGGTTCAAACCTGCAACTTTGTGCATGCCAGGCAAATGCCACAACCACTGAGCCACTGCTTCAGCCCTGACTCTTTTTTTTTTTCTTTTTGGTGCTGGTAATGAAACCCAGGGCTTCTAGTGCTGTAACACTGAGAAACACACCAATCCCCTAAAACCTTCAATATTTATTTTGAATTAAAATAATTGAATCCTGACAGTTTAGGGATACTTAACTAGAAACTAAAAAATGAGGGTATATTGGAGTACATTTTAGAAAACATGTACTGATTAATTAGATATGTGACTGTGATCTTTCTTTCAACATTAGTGGAAAAGTACTTAGTCAATAGGTTTGTGGAACTTCCCAGTTTTTCACTGTCTGCATTCATGTGTTTATTCTTCTCTGAGTTCTCTGGTTAGCATGTCACACAGGTGAAATCAAAGCATGGATTGAGGGAACTTTTATCTGGAGGTTCTGGGGAAGAGCCCATTGTTTTAAGTGCATTCAGGTTATTGGGAGAATAGTACCTTGAGGCTATTTGGCAGAGGTGCACTTTGCTTGCTGTTACTGAGCCCAGGCAGGAACTTTCCACCTGATTAGGGGCCACCCTCTTCAATCCAGCATCAGAATGCCTCTTTTGTCCTGATTTACTTACATTTCAAAGCTATCTGTGCTGCCCTATATCAACCAGCTAGAGAAAACTCAACCTTTAAAGAGCTCTTTGATGAGGTTAGACCAACCTGAATAATGTCCTTATCTGAAGGTCAAATGATTGGTAACCTTAATCACACCTACAAAATCTCTGTAAATTACCCATAAGATTACATAATCACAGGAATATTACTGTTTTCAGTTCCAGAGCCTCAGGATCCTTGTCTTCTTTTGTGTGTCTGTGACCTGTTCTTAACTCTTTTGCTCCAAATAGATGTAATAAACAGATGCTTAATTTATCATAAGAAAACTCCTGAGAAAGGAGGTGGACTACAAGTATCTCAAAAATTTATTAATTCTCAGTAATAAAACCTGAAGGATGCTCAATGGATATTACTTGTACTTTTTCATTAAAAAGTTTGAAAGATTAAGAAAATATTTTCATAGGATAACTATACAGATCAAGTCACGGAATTTCATTGATGTACTTTTCTTCCTATAAACTCTGTCATTTTCTATTAATATTCTATTAGAAATCAGAGGCAAATTTGTTTTTAATATATTTTTATTAGTGCATCATAGTTTTACACAATGATGGGATTAGTTGTCACATATTCCTGGATACACACGAATCAGCAATATAATTTGTTCAATATCCTTCCCTCCGACTCCTCTACCTCCCTTCTCCTATCCCTTGGTCCCTTGAAAGGCAAAGCTTTTGAGAGTGAAAGATATTCAGTACATTTGAACTGAGCTAAACTGAATTCCATAAATACAGAATTCTGATGACTTGGGAGAGCTTATGAATAACTAAACTATTGGTCATTGAAGAATGAAATCCAAAACAACCTAAGAAGATGGAAAGATGTCCCATGCTCTTGGTTAGGCAGAATTAATATAATAAAAATGGCCATTCTACCAAAAGCTTTATATAGATTTAATGCTATCCCTATAAAGATACCTATGTCATTTTTTACAGACAAAGACAAAGCAATTCTCAAATTCATTTGGAACAATAAGAAACCAAGAATTGCCAAAACACTACTAAGCAAGAAAGATGAAACAGGTGGTTTTGCCATACCAGATTTAAAACTATACTATAGAGCCATAGTAATAAAGACAGCATGGTACTGGTATCAAGATAGGAAAAAAGACCAATGAAATAGAATAGAAGTCCCTGAAACAAACCCTCAAACCTTTAAACATCTGATTTTTGACAAAGGGGGACAAAATATTACATGGAGGAGTGACAGACTCTTGAACAAATGGTGCTGGACAAACTGGACAGCCACTTGCAGAAAGTTGAAATTAGACCCCTATCTTTCTCCTTGCAGGAGAACCAAATCAAAATGGATCAAGGAGCTAGGAATTAAACCAGCTACATTGCAACTGATAGAAGACAAATTAGGTCCAACACTTCTGCATTTGGGAGTAGGCAAAGACTTTCTCAACATGTCTCCAAAAGTGAAGTAAGTAAAGTCAAAAATCAAGCTAAAAAGCTTTTGGACTGCCAAGGAAATAATCAAAAGAGTCAAGAGGTTTCATACAGAAATGCAGAGAATCATGGACTATGATTCCTCTGATGGAGTCTCATATCCAGAATCTACAAAATCCTCAAAAATCTCAACTACAAAAACACAAACAACCTAATTAATAAATGGGACAAAGAGCTAAATAGAAACTTCTCAACAGAGGACATTGATCAAGCCAATGAATACATGAGAAAGTGCTCTAAATCACTAGAAATCAGAGAAATGCAAATGAAAACCACATTAAGATATCACCTTACGCCAGTCAGAATGGCAAAAATGAAGAAAATTAACATTAATAGATGCTGGAGGGGCTGTGGAGAGATAGGCACACTAACACACTGTTTGTGGATCTACAGACTGGTACAGCCCTTCTGGAAAGCACTGTGGGGAATCCTCAAAAAACTAGGGATGAGCCCACTATACCATCCTGCTATTCCACTCCTGGGTATCTTTCCAGGGGATTTAGAATCTGCACATTATAGTGACACAGCAATATGTATGTTCATAGCAGCTCAATTTACTATTGCTAGACTATGGAAACAACCCAGATGTCCCTCACTGGATGAATCCAAAAACTGCGGTACATATACACCATGGGATTTTACACAGCAATTAGAAACAATGATATTGCAGACTTTGAAGGTAAATGGATGGCTATAGAATAAATTATGCTTAGTAATATCAGCTTAACCCAGAGATCCAAGGGTCGAATGTCTCCACTCATCTGTGGAGGTTGGAACTAGATCCTGGCCACTGAGAAAGGTGGTCTATTATCCTGTATTAAATCCAGTTAAGGTGTAATGTTATAAAGTCTAATACTTTTTTAGATATATTGTGGGTAAGAGAAGGGAGGGATATGGGTGGGTAATTGGGGGGGCACTCCTGAGGTAAAACTAGTATCCAGGAATTATACACATTTTATATTATTTTGTTAAAAACTTGTATGGTTGTTCATAAATAAAAAGGAAGAAAAAAGTTAAAACACATATATATCATGTTCAAGTAGTTCAGAGATCAGAAAATAGTTGTTTATTATGAAAGAAGAAAATAATATAATAATTATATATCATTTGACCCACTATTTAAACTTTTTTCTAAAAGTATTTCCCAGCATTATCAAGTTGGTTTCTATATTTAACAAAAATAAATATTTGATGAAATGACATGTTTTTAAATACCTTATTTATTATCACTTGAATATTTTCAGAAAGATAACTAGTAATATATTGCTAATATGAAACAATGAAATTATATTTAAATTATGTTTTATTGAGGTATCATTATTATGCAATAGAATTTTTTTTACTATTTTCAATATTGTGATAACACATACGGTCATGTCACCACTAATCCACACAGAATACCATCCCTCATCAAAATTTCCACCACCCTTTGGTAGTTAACCACTCTTTTTATCCCCAGATCCTAACTAACAGCAATTTATTTTTCATTACTTTATTTTTTCTCTTCCAAGATGTTATATAAATGAAATCAACTTTTTGTTTCCTTGGTTTTACTAAATGTTTCTTTTTCTTTAAAACATTTCTTTGGGCCAGGCATGATGACACACACCTGTAATCCCAACTGCACTGGAGGCTGAGTCAAGGAGGATCGTGGTTTAAAAGCCAGTCTCAGCAATTTAGTGAGGACGTAGGCAACTTAGGTAGACCCTATCTCAAAGTAAAAAATAAATAGGGCCGGGGATGTTGCTCAGTGGTTATGTATCCCTTGGTTCAGTCCCTGGTGCCAAGAAAAAAAAAAAAGAAAAAAAATTTGCATTGATTATGCTCTTTATTATTTCTTTTCTTCAACTTATTTTTATTGGTAGTAGAAAGCTTAACCATTGATTTTAGTGGTTCTTTTGTAGCTAACATAATCATTTATTTTTATAACTTTCTCTGAAAGCACTGCTATAGTTGCATTGCTCAAGCTTAAAATATTAACACAATTCAAATAGTTTCCAAAATTACCTTGTGACAATATTTTGAATCATAGGCTGTTTATAAATTTGTTATGCAATTTATGAATATTTATGGAAACAAAAATATTTATTTATGATATTTTTGTTATTGATTATTAATTTTAATTTAATGCAATTAATGTCACAGATAATACTGTGTATGATTTCAGTTATTATAAATAAGCTGTGATTTGTTTTAGAGGCCTGTTTTGGTCTGCCTTGTGGAAAGTTTCATGTGTCCTGGATAAGAATGTTCATTTTCAGTTGTAGGATGAAGTGTCCTGTATGTATAGAGTAGATGGAGTTGATTAATTGGCCTGTTATGTCTTCTCAATCCTCACTGATGTTCAGCTGCAATCTGTCCTGTGCATACCTAGGAAAGATCCAGAGGAAGAGCTTTGGAATGAAAGACAAGCCTTCTGTTTGTGTCCCTCTTAGGGGACTGATACATTCACCAGCTTGGCCATTTAATAAACACTTTCTTTGAATAATTCTTATTTGCTTATGTGGTACCCTTGTAACTCTACTGTGTTGCTACTGTAAGAAGCAGCACTTAATCCCTACCCTCCTTAGCTGCTACTACTCTTGCTTCAATTATATGTTCCTACTCATTGTTGCCAATTTCCAGCTCTTTAGTGCCTAAAGAGGATCACAACAGTTGCTGCTTTGTTGGTTATCCAGACTTTGTCTTTGTAGTGCTTTTGTTAGTTTGGTAACAACAATGATGTTTTAGTCAGCTTTTTAGCCTCTGTGACTAAAAGACCGGATAGAAACAGTTTTCAGAGGAAGTTTATTTTGGGGATCACAGTTTCAGAGTTCTTAGGTCAGAGACGGGAGGGCTCCATTTCTCAGGGAAGCAGTTGAGGCTGTACAACAGGGTGGAAGGCATGATCCAGGGAGGAGAGAGAGACATTCCACTTCAGATACCAAATATATAGGCCAAAGACATGTTCCCATCCCCCTAATTATCCATCTTCTCCGGCCACACTCTACCTGCCTTAGGGGATTTACTCAGTGATTGGGTTAAGGCTCTTATAACTCAATCATTTCACCTTAGCATTTGAATTGTCACCCACAAGCTTTTGGGGGACAACTTTCATCCAAAACATAACATTCTGTCCCTGATCTCCGAAAGCTCACGACAAACTCACATTGCAAAATATATTGTCATTTTTCAAGAGTCCCGATAGTCTTAACAGTTACAAGATTGCCCAAAATCCAAGTCCAAAGTTTCTTCTGATATTCAAGCAAAATTTCAGTGTTAGCATCTGTAAAATTCCAATCAAGTTTATAAATGTTCAAAACATAAAGGTACAGAACAAACATTTCCATTCAGAAAATAATGGCATAGAAAGTAGGGATGGAATCAAAGCAAGACTGAAATCCAGGTGAGGAAATAAATCCTGTATTCCTATTTCCATGTCCAGTGTCTGGAGCACATGGCATTTTGATGTTCTGTCCAAAAACAAAAAAACAAAACAAAACAAAACAAAAAACAATTGAACTTTAAGAATGCTCAACAACCCTTTTTATTATTTTATTTTAAAGCAGGTTCTCACTAAGTTGCTTAGGGTTTCACTAAGTTGCTGAGGCTGGCAATTTTCCTGACTCAGCCTCCCCAGCCACTGATATTACAGGTGTGTGCCACCATGCCCAGGTTAACTACAGAATTTAGAAGACTGATATTATTTGACTTGAAAATATAAACTTGATTTTCTAAAGGAAAAATGTTTAAATATTTTGGAATTATTTTGTAAGCTCATAATTATCAAGAAACTATTTTGTGTAAACAAAATGCACTCATATATGGTCCTTTATATAAAAAACAATTGAAAGATTTAAAGTACTAGCAACTACCACCATGGATGTCTCAGATATTTTAAATAAATTTGGAGACACTTTGCATACCATGAAAAGGAACATTATGAACGTTTTGGAAAGGAAATATGGTTATTCTCTTTTTTGAGTTTGAGAAACTATACCTCTTTTATGTGCTCAGAGGCACATATATCAACAAGTCAACAATCCTAATACGGTTTTAGAGCTTTTTTGTTCAAGAGCCAAAGTTTCAGTTAATTGCCTTCTTAACAAACTTATTAGATATAACACAACAATTTTTATATGCCTAGATATAACATGGACTTGCTATCACTAAATGATGGGAAGAGAATATCAATTTGGAGACCATGCCATATACAAAAAGAATCATCTATATAAATAGGTGCAAATCTAAATGCTAAATTTCATGGTCAAGAAGTAAACAACAGCAAAGATATAACTTTGATGTAGAAGAATCATTACATTTGAATTCAGAAATATTTTTAAAGTACCATTTATTTTGGATGAAAATTTTTCTGAAAATCAAATACAGTAAGTGGTAAATACAGAGTCTGGTTTCCTCCAGTGTCATTTTTCCTAGATGAGACTCTTACACCAACAATCGGAGTTGCACGCGGTAGGAGCTGTGCCTCCTCCAAAACTCAGCTGGCTGGCACACAGTTCCTTAGGGCACAAGCAAGTTTTCTGTTAAAAATACACAGAGGCAGGGGGCTGGAGCGGTGGCTAGGAGGTTATGGCACTTGCCCAGTATGCACAAGTACATGGGTTGGAACCCCAGCACCACGTATACAACTAAGGGTCAGAACAACGAAAACCATGTGCAAAAACAATAAAAATTGATTTGTTCTCTCTGTCTTTCTCTCTTTAAAAACAAACAAAAAAAGAATGCACAGAGGCAAACACCTTCATGGACTTGGCTACTCCTCTCCTTGACCAAGAATGCAAGTACAGTTAATGATATCCAGGTTCTCTCTGAGCTCACTTCTCTTGAAGAGAAGTAGTTTTAATTAAATAGGTGATATTTTGCCTTCCAATTCTAAAGAATACATTTAAAACTGCATTAGCAAATTCAAAAGTAAATCTTTTATATCACTCACTTTCAAGTTCACAAATTTAAAAGGAATCAAATCTTTAAATTGCTTCAGAGATTGCAAACTACCAGTAAGAGCAAATATCTAAATATATTAATTAAAAATAATTAGGAAATGCTGCTGTAAATTTTAAACAGCATTTCAAATAGTATTTTAAAAACAATAGAGCATGTGAATAACTACATTGCTTTTATGTGACGTTATTTGTTGTACCCAGTTTTGATAGTGGCACTTATTTTTGGAAAATGAATAATATTGAAAAGCTGACATAATTTTTCTTCCTCTCTACCTAATCTACATTTTTTATTTTAAATCTTAGGCTATCATGATTATTTATAATTATAAATTTTCATTTTTCCTTGTGCAATTAATTATATTCCATCTCAAATTATAAAATCATAGATATGCACACAAATACTCTTCAAATCAGTTAAGAATTTGAAAATGTTGGTACAATTAAGTACAGGTTTAATTAATTAGATTCTGGCTAGCTATTATACAATGTTATGGTTTAGACATGAGGTGTTTCCCAAAAACTCTTGTGTGAGACAATGCAAGAAAGTTCAGAGGTGAACAATTAAATTATGAAAGCCTTCCCATGATCAGTGCATTAATTATTGACAGGGATTAGCTATTGGTGGGTAGGGTATGGCTGAAGAAGGTGGGTATCTAAAGGCATGCCCTCGAAGTGTCCCTGGTGAGCATGAGTCTCTCTCACCAGTCTGTCTGGTGCCAGAACCAGAGCCATATTCCTACACCATACTCTTCCACCATGATGGTCTGCTTCATCTCAGGACCAGGGCAATGGAGTCAACTTCTATGGACTGAGACCAGAGCCCCAAAATAAATTTGTCCTCCTCTATAATTATTCTTGTCAGGTAAAATATTAAAATGTATTTCACCAAATAGTGAAAAAACAATATTTTTCCAGCTCTAACATGTATTTGTATTATTTAACCTTTTTACAAAGCTACTTATATTTGAACATCTATGACTAGTGCTATTTCCACCAAACCTCAAAATATATTTAATCATTTGCCTCTCACTTCATACCATACTGTTTGCATTTAAATATTAGTGCAATTGCTAGTAGGAAGTTGTATAAATAAATGGCTACACTCCACTAACACTCACACAAACATACACAGGGTGTATTAGCATGTCTTTAAATTAGACATTTAATGTTCTAGTTAGAACCTAACCTAGCACTGTGCACTCTATAGTACCCTACAGAAGAAAAGGCCAATCATTACACTGCATAAATATCAAAATAGTTGTCTGCACATTGTATGTGTGTGCCTTTATATGTATTAGTGTATATATATACACACATATATATTTCTCATCAGAAAGTTAGTGTTTTTAATAATATTTCAGTACTATTTAATTTACTTTATTTACTTCTTTCTTGTATAGTAACCTTCAGTCACTTTCACCTTCCATTTTATATACTTTCTTCTAGCAAATATTTCTTCACATGGAATTATCTTAAACTCATCTAAATACCTATGCTGCTCCAAAGGAAAATTAGAATGTATCTCTGTACAGACACAATTGTTAAGCTCAGGATCAATATATCTTGTTTAAATGCCAGCATTAGTCATGTTGGATTATTTTTAGATTGTCTTAGTTTGAATTTTAAAATATCTTCTCCATCTACTAAGAAATAGTTTAATAAAATGTTTAGTAAGAAATGTTAAGTTGTAATTCCGATTTTTTTGATGAAAGAAAATTAACAAATTATGATTCTCACTAGTTTTGAAAGATATTGTAAAATCAATATCTGGAAATCTTCCCAGGAAAAATATTTCAGAAAACCACCTTATTTATTTATTTACTTAATTTGAATGTGACCCAAACTAATTTACTCAGAAACAAATATCCTTCTTACTTGCATGGAAGGCAAATCTGAGGGAAATTGCGTTCCCTTTGGTTATGCCTGAGTGTAAGTCACAGCCAGAATTTCAATAACTAAGGATCTTACAATGGTGAGGCAGGAGAAATCTGTCATAAAAAAAAGAGTAAAAGAAAAAGCAAGTAGACTAGAGGCGTCTCTTCTCCAGAGCCCCACTCTGTATGAGAAGAACCAATTTGCTTTTATCTTGATCCCAAATAGAAGGAGCAATTGACTTTGGGGAAATCCTGTAAAATTTATTGCTGACAGCATGTTTGAGAGGACTTTCTAAGGATGACAGAGCACGTGAATTGATTCTGCTTCCAGAGACACCAGAATAACTGATTCTCTCAATCAAGGAGCCCAGCTGAGGGGTTTGTTGTCACTTTTCCCCACAGTTTGAAAGGTTTATATCAAATATGCAGGAGGAAAATTTTAGAAGAGATATTAAATGTGGCATTTAATTAGTATGAGGTACCCAACTGTCACTGCCTGTGTATAGGGCAATACGCAGAGTTAGTTTACCAAGTATATGGAAAGAAAACGCTAAAACATATAAAATATAGTTCAAATATTAGCAACTTTATTAATGGACAAAATATGCTTTATTCTAAAAATTTTAATTAAAATATAAATGGAAAGATAGTTTAGAGAGAAACTTGGTCCCTAATTTGCATATTTACATTTAAATTATGTAATTCAAATGTATACATTTAATTATATATGTAAATGTTTAAAATTAAATATGTATATGATGAAAATATAAATTCAACTTAAATATTCATAACATATCAACATATACATTTTCAAATTTATTCATTGATATTGAAGATTATTCTAAATGGAATTCTTCCTGGATCAATTATATTGCTCTATATTGTCATCTTCACTGACTCTGTGCAGTCATGTACGTATACTTATATGCTATGCACAATACATACCTATATGCATATGTGGACATTATATAAATGTATTGAAGCTTATATTCATACAGATAAATGTTAATTTTATATACCATCATATGATTTTCATATATAAAGAACTTTTAAATATACATCTTATAGGTAGGATACTTTTCAGTTTCATACATGAAAACTTGAATTAGCACATTGTACAAGTTTTGTAACGTCTTCCCCATTTTTCTCATGGCTCATTCAGCTATACAAGAATCAAACCGCACACACTGTATTTTTTTTATTATTCTTAACAATACTATAGGTCAGCCCCATCCTAAGGTCTCTTCAGAGGCTTATAAATAACAGTTAGTGATAAAACCATAATTTCCTGTTTCATCTCCCTTTAATGAGAAGTATGAAATGTCTGGACACTGCAGACAAAAAAAAAAGGTAAAATAAAATAAAATAAAGCAAGTGTTTTCTGAAGACCATTAACCAGTTACATTTCTACTTTTTCCCATAACACTTATGAGTTTAAATGTGATCAAGAGAACCAGATTTGTGTGCACTGATCACATCCCACCCATCAACTGCTTCCTCTCATCCCTTCTCAGGCAAAGGCATAAAATGCTCCCTTTTGATTTATGCCACATGAAGCAGAGCCTAAGTTCACAATATCAAGGTGGCATCATATGCTCACTGGAGCCTAAAGACCCTTTGTGCTGGCAGCAGAGACAAATGCAGGCACAGGTGTCACAGAGAGAAAAACCGAGCTTGAATTTCTGCAAGATGCATGTGCTATGCTGATTGTAAAATGAGACAACCTTGGAGATATATTATCAAGAAGATTGTGTAGAATGTTAAGATATTTCTCAAGTAAGAAAAGTGTTGGGCAACTTTGACCTACAGGATGAGAGACAAATCCCATTGAGGTGCCAGAAAGTGACAGACATGGTGTATATCAAGGTAACCACCATTGAAAATCCTAGAGGGGAATATCAGAATTTGCAAAACTGGTACCTGAGAAGAATTCAGCAACCATGCACCAACGATGGAGAAAACAGCAACAATCCCAGCTAACTTTGCAATGTATTTTACACTTTTAGAAAAATCCTGTAAAAGAATCTAAAATAGCAACTCATTAAGAGTAAGAGATAAAATAGTTTAGCAAATGGAAACCAACTTGTTAATGTCCCACTGGGGCTTTAACCATTATTCTGATTCATGTTTGAGTCTGCTATTCTGTACTGGATTGTTGTTGTGTGCTGACTATACTGGGTTGGGAATTTTACTACCTAAGCCAGGCACCTTTTTATGCTATATATTATACATATATATGAAAAAAAGTAGGTCTTTTTTGAGACTTTATTCAGAGGCACAAGAAAAATTTGGTCCAAAAAAAAAAAAACATTTAATGGAATGATTGGATTGATAGTAGGTCGGTTCTGATTAGAAGCAAAATCCAGATTATTAAAAAAAAAATAGGTAAATTTCCTAAGGTTTTCAACCTCCATTTTGAAACCATTTCGGTGTCTAGAACCTCCTTGTAAATAAAAGCATCTTTTTATTTAAATTTAAAGACATTTATTTCTAGTCTTAACATTAACAGTCGTAATTTCCCCCTTCTTCGCTATTTCTGATGCCCTCTTAGTTCAGACACTAGCCTGCCCCATAGTCATTTATGATTATTTTGTTTCCTAAGTTCTCAGAATTCTTCAAAATATATTCCACAATTATTCCGGTATACTGATAAAAAAAAAACTCAGATTCTAATGCTTCCAAATTTTCTTCACTTAATTCTTATTTAGATTTTTAAAATTCAAGTTTATTTTAACTGATAAATAAAATTATGGAAATCATACAAAATTATGGGGTACCATGTGAGGTTTCGATAATTTATACAATGTGAAATGTTCAAATCAGGATAAACATTTCAGTTCCTCAAACATTTATCATGTCTTTAGAGTGAAAATATTCCAAATTCTTTCTTTTGGAATTTTGAGGGATATATACATTATTAACCGCAGTCATTGCACATCAGAATACTATTCTCTTAACTGAAACTTAGTACTCGTTGAGTGATCTTTTCCCTCCTATTCTCCCAGCTTCCAATAACCATTCCTTTCTCCATTTATATGGGATAACTTTTTTAGATTCTATACATTAGTAAGATCATGAAGTACTTATCTTTCTGTGTCTGGCCTATTTCCCTTAACATCATGACCTCCACTTTGATCCATGTTGTCTTAAATGATCAAGTTTGATGTTTTATCACTGAATGTTCTTCCATTGTATACACACATATGATGTTTGCTTGATCCACTCATCAGTCTGTGGACCCCTAGATTGTTTCCATTTCTTGCCTATTGTGAATAAAGCTGCAGTAAACATGGGGGTGCAGAAGTCTTTCTGGATTTCTTTTTTTTTTTTAAGAGAGGGACAGTGAGAGAGACAGAAAGACAGAATCAATTTTTTATTTAGTTTTTCATGGACTTCCGTTGCTCAGACACTTCATTGCGTACGTGGTGCTGGGGTTTGAACTCGAGCATGCAAGGCAAGTGCCATAACTGCTGAGCCATAGCTCCAGCCCCTCGTTTTATATATATATATATATATTTTAGCTCTGTACTGTTTTCCACTATGACTGAACAAAGATACTTCTCCATCAACATTAAAAGATTATTTTAAATCTTTTTGATAGTTTCCTTTCTTACTGGAGACAGGTGGTATCTCACTGGTGGTTTTAATTTGCATTTCCTTGATGATTAGTGCTGTGTATCACATATTGTCTGTGTTTTTTTTTTTTTAGAAATGTGTATTTAGATATTTTTCCCATTTTATAATCTGAGTTATTTGATTTACTGCTATTGAACTTTTTAAGCTTCTTGTAAGTTCTGGATATTGACCCCATCTGATGTAGAGTTTATGAATATTTTTCCCATTCCATGGATTATCTCTTTACTGTGATGATCTTCCTTCTTTGCTTCATCCCCAGCAATTTCAGACCAAAAATCAACTTTTCTATGCCATGCATTTTATGATCTTTCTTTTCTGATCTCTTAACCTTCAAGGATCACATCTCTCAATACCTACAACCCCTTTTTTTCTGGGATTAATTTAAAAATGTGAAACCTGGACATCTCTCCATGAAACAGCAGCTCTACTACCCGTAGACCTTCTCTCATTTTTTATTTAGCTAGTGTCTAGTCTCAGTGACAGTTAGTCTCAGAGACAATTTCTCCTTGTGACTTCCCTAGGAAACTTCCCTAGCTTTTCCCACTTTCATGAGGAGCTGTCTCCCGACTCTGCTCTGCCAACCTTTTGCAAATTTCTTTTAGTTGATGTGTCATAACAACAGTAAAAGAAGTGAAAAATTAAACAGATATTGCTAATAACAAATTTATTTTAAATTATAACTTCTGAGGAAGACTTTTTTCTAATTACTTAGTTTCACTTACATATGAATATTATAAAACTGTTTAAAACAACAAAAAATAATTTTTTTTAAAAAAGAGAGAAGGACAGAGAGAGAAGGAGAGAGAGAGAGAGAAACAATCAATTTTTATTGAGTTTTTCACATGGCTTCCGTTGCTCCGACACTTAGCTCTGTACATGGGTACTAGGCTTTGAACCCATGTGATTGCGCATGTTGGACAAGTGTAATCGCCGAGCCACCACTCCAGCCCCAATAAAAAAGAAATTTAAGTAATAAAATAATAATTAATACTACAAATAAAAGGCTGATATTTTTACCATTTAAAATTATACCATGTTCATATTAATGGTAGCCTTTGTTAGTTATGATTTATTAGATGCTTATATTTAATCACAGTCAAATATAGCATTGTAAACAAGTCTGTAAACATAATCAAACCTCAAATGTATTTTGTATTTATATTTTTGTATTTTCTAAGTGAAGAGAATGCTTCCCTGATAAGTTATGTAAATCCACATGCCTAGTAAGAGATTAAGATAGCGAGCTAACACTATTCTGATTCTGAAATTCTTCAGTTACCTTCTAATTCTTATAAAATAATACTCAAGGGGCTGGAGTGGTGGCTCAGCAGTTCCGGCACTTGCCTGGCATGCCTGAGCACACAGGTTCAAATCCCAGAACCCACGTACACAGCTGAGTGTCAGAGCAACGAAAGCCATGTGGAAAACTCAATAAAAATTGATTCTCTCTGTCTCTCTCTCTTTCTCTCTCTCACTGTCCTTCTGCCTTTTAAAAAAAAATTTCCTCAAAACTGACAACTCTTATTTTTGGTGTATTTGCCTATCAAATATTTGTATCTCTTCAAATAAAGCCAGATTCATAGCTGGTAATTTTAATTTGGTTTCTGAGTGTGTCAGAGGGTTTCTCAAAGTAAATTAGAGCATCAGGGAAAACAAATGTGTCTTGTCATTTCCACATGACAGAATTACCACTGTGGAGAATATTTTAGATGTTATTCTGTGTCTTTATTGTCCCTTTCTCTCTCTTTTCTTCCTGTTTGTTTTTTGGTACCAGGGATTGAAATCAGGGGTACTTAATGGCTGAGCCACATCCCCAGGCTTTTTTATTTTCTGTTTTGAGACAGGGTCTCTGCCTCATCAGCGCTCAGTTCACCCACATAAGAACTCCTCCACCTGCTTTGGGAAAGCACACCCAGTGCTTTCTGAAGAATGGAAGACACACCAGAGCTGCAGTACCTTCCAGGATTCAACCCTCCCTGCCGCTCAGCTCCCTTTGTGCTTTCCTCCCACACATCTGCTTTCACTTCGCTAGTTCCGAAGTCTTATTGACTTGTCCAGCTCCCTCTAGCTTTGTAAGGTTTGCATTTACTTTTATTTCCACCTGAAAAAGTCTTTCATTTAGATAATCGCATGGCTCATTCCTTCTCTTTATTCTCTGATCAAATATGTCCTTCCACAAAGGGTTTACCAACAAACTCACCAAATATTCAAACAATCCATTTCTGATCTCAAATTCTGTGTTTCTTCACATAAGTGATCACTTACAATAAAAAAGGAAGCAGTAATATTGGATACTATTTACTGAGTACTTACTACATGCAAGTTTTGCTCTTGATGTGATTTTCTATGTACAATCTCAAGTTATCTTTCTAATAATACTAAGATTCCATTACTAGGCTAATATTTTACAGATAAGGAGGCTGAAAACGATTCAGACATTTATGACAAAAAGGTTAAAATGAAAGATCTTAGTGCAAACCTGGGCATCCTCCTTTCTGAGAATGTGCCTTAGTCTGTGTACCAGGCCTACCATGGTACATTTACCAAAGTAAATGAATCACTTCCCCTTTAGGCTCTGCACTACTAATCCGAAAGCTGTCCACTTCTTTACCCAGATCAGAAGTTCAAAGTTGGTTTGATATAATCCTGCATCACCATTTCAAAGGTTCAGCATCTTGAGGGAGATATTGATACTAATTGAACCATAAAAAGTAAGCCCCAACAAAGGAAATCTACATCTTGGTATTTTATTTTTTTAATTCATATACAGAGGATTTGTATTTTAGCATCTGGTTTATCACAGATTCCTCTGAACAATTATATCAAAACCTCATCTTAGTTAAGACTCATGATGTCAGAAAGAGGCCCTCTGTACAAGAGAGAAAAAATAACATTCCAAATGAGCCATCTTCTTTCTGTTTCCTGTTGCTTATTCTCCTGTGGGCTTCCAGACCTAGGTGTTTAAGAATGATTAAGAAACACAGGACTTGGAAAACTTTTTTTTTTTTTTTGGGGCACTGCCTTCCTTTTTTTTTT